>WUQG02026357.1:0-11209 GCA_011317285.2 Androctonus mauritanicus | reverse complement strand
TTGAAAATACAAAAACTCGAACCCGGTCCTCCAGAGTGGAAAGCCGAAGCGTTTCCAAGTGGCCAATCCCATCGACTATAAAAATCATTATATTCAATAAGTAGTCTAACTTGTAAGTCTAATTTGAAAATAGATGTCGTCGGCCAGACTGGCCGGTGACATCTATTTTCGGCTTTCCACTCTGGAAGATCCGGGTTCGAGTTTTGAGTCCCACCCCTTAAAAATGTTTATCTTTAGCCCGGTCCGTCGATGCCCGCCTCCACAATCCAGTTGATTCAACCTGTAGAAGGGTTTATTTCGCCCCATCACTTAGTATTCTTATAGTAAGTGGCGTCATCTGTTGACAAAGAAAAAAATGTGAAAATAGACATAATAATTCAAATCTAATTGATTTGTTAGTTTACTAAACCATCCAAGAAGGTGAGTGCAACCTATGATTGGAACTGGCCCCACCTCTTAGTAATCTCCAATTGGAAAGAGGAAGTAAAAAAAATGTAAAAAAAAACAACTTGTTGCGGACATCTTCCATCACTGAAATTAAAAAAATACTGAGTGTATTTTGAGAATTGTTTCAAAATATGGAAATAGGGATCCATTAGATAATTTATGAAATCTAGTGCAAATTATCAAATGATTCAATAAATACCTCGTTATACAATATTTTTTATACATATTAATATATTTTATTGTTTATATATATATATAATGTTACGGTAAGAGTGATTAATTGGTGATTATGCATAATCACCAGTCGTCTTGGTAAGTTTGATAAATTTCAGTAAATTTCTCTCTTTTACCGGTGATTATGTATAATTCCCAAGTGAATTTGGTAAGTTTGATAAATATCACTGAATATACGGGAAAATGCGGCAAAATCGGGTACCTTGCCTTTGAATTTACATATTTTTTTGTATTTGAACAGAAAAACTTAAAATTATGTTATTAGGTTATCAATAGTTCCTGATAGGTTAATACCATCGTTGGTTAACACCTATCAGGAACTATCGGTTTTTATGTCAAAAATGTATTTATTCCTTAGATTTTTTTTAAAAAATGCAAATACCTGGTTTTGCCCCATGGATGGATAAAACCGGGTAACCTTTTGAATATATGTAGCTGTCCATATTTTCAAAATTTTTATTTACAAAAATTAAGAAAACACTGTTTCTTATTTTAGCAACGAAATTCACATATAAATGTGTCATTATCCTCTGTATTTGAACAAGCTTCCCTGCAAGCGTGCACGTATAATGGGCCCACTCTTACACGTGCAACGCTTGATCTATCCTTCGATTTGGAATGTGCATATAGTTCGTTACAAAATATGTAGGTTTCAGTATTTTACTCCTCCTCTGAGGATAATTCTACATTTTAAATGTTTTATTTTTCTTAATCTTTACTTCTTTTCCTCCTTTCGTTTGCTTTTATGCCTTTCCCTTTTATGTCAGTGATTTTTGTGGTTTAAAAAGTTTTCACATAGAAGCCTTCTAATTTTTTTTTCCGGGTATACTGAGTGCTGAGATAAGGATACTATCCGGTTTTGTCCCACTACGATATGCTTTAATAAAAATGTTATATCCATATTCAATGATGCAGTAAAATATTAATATGTTAAAATATTTCCTGAAAATTAATAATACAGAGGTACTTTTATCGATAATGATTTTTCGTGTATTGATAAATGGGAGTACAGAATGGTATCACAAAAATCGAAATATTTCAGCACAAAATCTTTCAAAACTTTTTTCAAAGCACTAGTGTGCACAGTCGTCTCCAATTCAGTTCCTACTGGCATATGTTAATTCGCTGCTAGATTGCAATGCCATTACGGAGATACAAAAGTATCGGACTTGACCGCCTACCCAGTTTTGCCCTTCCTTCCCCATTATTTTTAAAGCGATTTTTGCATAATTTCCAAAATGTAGTTCATAAATTTGTTAAATATCATGAAATTTCCCACTTTTTGTTGTTTTAATTAATAATTTAATTATAGGGTTACTGTTATTTCACTTTTATAACAGTCTCTTAGCACTCATTTACCTTTAATTTTATTTCTACCGTTTCAGTACGTTTTCAAAGTCGTCTTCTGCACTCTCCTTGCCACATCTGCATCTCTTTTCAAAGGAGATGTTTTCCAGCCTTCCTGCAGATACGAGTCTGAATTTACGCTTCTATGTTTAGAGGCAAATCGATAGCTCTAATATGATTTTTGTGATAAGTTGCAATACCATCCCAAATCATCACATCGAATTCTCTTTAATTGGCTCTTATGCTCAATTCATTTGCCATTAAGTCATATTTTTTCATTTTCAACTGTTATTAACAAATCTTGATTTGTGATTCCGATCTTAATAAGCTAAATAATCTTCCATTTTTTGCCATATACAGAAACCGAGCCTCTCATGTTCAAATTTTATATAAAAATAATCTTTATCCGGTTTCAACTCTGATTTCCGCATCTTCATTTGCAATTATTTCTTGAGTTCTTACTTTCTTTGATCGCTTAAAGCCGAACTTATATAAATGAAGATGAATGCAGCGAACTATTTCATTAATCGACGAGAATGCATTATTTATAAAATTTACCATCCTAGCATAATGCATAATGTCCCGTAAATCTGATTAATTATGATGTATCATTTACCACTACGAACTGGCGATTATGCATAATCGCTGGTAAATGTGATTAATTCACAGTATATGAAACAAAGTTATTAAATTTATCGAAATCGTTGGTGATTATGCATAATAATCGGCGATTATGTATAATCACCGGATTAATCATTTTTACCATAACATTATATATATATAAACAATAAAAATTAAATTCATATACATGTGAATTTAAGTCTACTTTTATTTTTAAATATTTATAAATTTATCAGGAATAAATAAATATTAACATTTTTTTTTAAAGTTTGGGCTCATATCCACTCCAACTCAGCGATCAGATATAATGATCAGGATTCAGTCTTCAACTTCTTGCACTTCCCGCGTTCAGACATCCACAGATTATCGTAATATGGTGACATTCATCATAATTCTGGCTTGTCAATGAAGAAACAAGTCGACTAGAGATTGTGTTTCGTCTTTTCAATAAGGAAGCATAGTCTGTTTCCGATTCTCATTCTTCACTTACAGTTATGTAGGTGAAGAATGAGGATCGGAAATAGAACCGGATCGCTCGGAAAAAAACCTGGCACATATATAGTATGCATAGAATATGTAAATTAATTTAGAATGATTTGAAATTTTTTTATCTTTAATCTTCTGGATTAGAAAATAATTTTATTAACATATATATATATATATATTGCATAAAAAAAAACAGATTATAAAACAAATGTAAATTAAAAAATGATACAATAAAACTATTTTTTTCAAGATTTAGTAGTTATTTTTCGTGTTTCATGATGACTACAGTTTTTAAACTGAAAATAAAAAACAAAAATAATTATAAATTTAAAATATTGCAAAAAAAATAAAAATTTTTCATAGTTAATGATCCACTTACGATTTTCCTGTTCTCATCAACTCAAAGCCGGTATTAATATCATCTAAATTAATGATATCTGTAATTAAGCGATCGGAGGCTAATTTTCCTTCCAAATATTCATCCACCATTTTCGGTACATCAGTTAATCCTTTTGTATCTAAAATATTTATATATGTAAAATTAAATTTAAATTTTTAATATTAATTCTTTTTAATAAAACTTACTTCCAAAATTTGTTCCCATAACAGTTCTTCCCATCAATAAACCAAGAGCATCGACACAAACTTCTCCACCGTGAATTAAACCGATCACGATAACTTTTCCAATACCCAGACGAGTTGATAAAAGAGCAGATTTCTTGATAAAAAAAACATGATGTAAATACATATATATAAAGGCAAAGATAATTCAAAAATCAGTTTTCCAAGTAAATACTAACCACAGCATCTTTAATGCCAACAGCTACAAATGCATAATCTACACCTTTGCCTTGTGTCATGTCTTGCAGTACTTTTTCAATGGGTTTGTCATGATCTTTGGGATTCACACATCTTGTAGCTCCTAATTCTTTAGCTTTTATATAAATATATAATAACATTTTGTATATCTGATATATTAATTGGGCTGCATAAAAATCTGCTATCATCTTACCTAAGCTAAATTTATTTACGTTTATATCGATTCCAATTATCTCTCTTGCTTCTTGATGATGGCATCCCATAATAACTGACATTCCAACTCCACCCAGACCCCATATGGCACAAGTAAATCCTTTACGGACTTTAGCACAATACACAGCTGCACCGAATCCGGTTGGGATGCAACAACCTAGTAAGGCCATTCTGTCTAATGGTGCTTTTGGGTTAATCTATTTAAAAAATTCGACTGAAATTTCACAAAAGTTATCTTAACTCTCTAATAATTCTAGCAAACCTTTGTTAACTGCATTTCTTCGACAACTGTATATTCCGAAAAAGTACCAAGATTCATCAGTTGTGATAATAGCTTCCCTTTACATGATAGAGATTTAGGATCATTTTCCATTTTACCTGTTTCATTTCTGAAAATATTTATATTCAAAATTAGTATTCGTCATTAAATTATTAAATATGTTTTGATCTGGTAAAGTTTTCATATTTAATTTATGACAAAACAAAATTTAATGGCTATAGTCAGATTTTTACAAGGTTTAGTGTCACCAAACTAGCACGAAATATATGAAACAGTAGGTTATTTTGTGTTCATTACGGCTGGTCAGATGCGCAATAAGATCCTTCGTTGAACAGGAAGATTGATGATCAACGGAAACATCCTGGTTTCCTGAAAAATGAGGACTGGGACTCAATTCGATCTCGAACTTTGATGAAAATTATAGTTCTTCCATGCAACCGCCATATTTACGTCTATTATAATAAGACAGAAATACCGCTACTTATTTAATAACTTATCAAGAATTAATAATTTTACATACACTGCTTTTTCGCACAGATTTGTTTCGGGATTCTTACACAGTTCACATTGTTGACATTGAGGCAAAAATAAAGGAATGACATGATCACCTGTAAAAGTTTACGTTTATAATCACTACATCTATTTACGTCGTTTTTAATATATTTAAATTCATATTATTAGTAAATTAAAAAAGTTTAATTTATATAATATATCACTAGCAAATAACATTATTTTCTAAAATGTTTAAAGAATAAATGAGATTGTAACGACTGAAAATTTATCCATATCAAACAATCGAAGAACATTTTAAATAATTTACCTGGTTTAAACGATTTTACATCCTTTCCGATACTTTCCACAATTCCGGCAGCTTCGTGACCTAACAATAATGGAAAACGTTGATTAGGATCGAAACCTTGAAGAAAGCTGGCATCGGTATTACAGACTCCAGTTGACATAACCTGTCAAATACAAAACGTTACATAACTTAATTAGCTTTTAACAAAACCTAATTATGGATCTAGTGATATTAAAGCGTTATTTTAAAATTCGTCTTTTAATACACTGAAATAAAAATTGTTTGAAAATGCATTCTTACTTTAATACGAACTTCCGAATTCTCTGGAGGAGCAACTTCTATTGTTTCAATAGAGAGTGGTTCTCCTTTAGACCATGCAACTGCAGCTTTACATTTAATGACCTGCAAATAAATCATAGTAAATATACTCTACGAGATACAAAAATTAATGTTTTTTGTATAAATATACACTGTTTTACAGCAATTAAAATTATGCTAAGCGAAACATTCTTCCGTTTATGTAAATTTTCAAAAATCTAAGTAAACTTTTTACACATGATAATTAACGTTATGACCATTAAAAAAATCTTTCATAAAGATAGAAACGTATTACGGTTTCAAATGTGTAAATTTTTTAAATTGCGATCGGCTGCCATATTGTGACATAACTATAAACAGATTTTAAAATTAGTCATCATGTAGAGTGAATCAAATGAAATCATCGCTGAAGATTTGAATGCTTTATGCTACTCTATTTGGTTCGATGTATCTTGATGAAAAACGAACAAAATAAATATATGTAGCTAACGTTTTATAGGGAAAGGGGGAGAGGAAAATAATTTAGATAATCCGATTTCCGATTTTCTATACAAATTTATCATCACATTCAAACGGATTGCATCATAGGTACAGCAAATAGCATTATTCATAGCAGCATAATGCTACAAGTTTATATAGAATTTCATTTTTATTCAATGAATTATATGCAGAATGAAAACTAGGAATTTTAATTTATTCGCGTATATTTTTCTATTCTTAGATAATTAATTAAAACACTAATATTTTTAGATATAAACTATTTACTTATGACATTATTCTGTATAACTACAAATAGCTGGAAATTAATAATGGAGATTTTATAATGTTAACATTTTTGAAATGATTTTCAGTTTTTCCGATTTCTGCGAGTTTGTTATATCGATTATTCTGTTTTAGATGTTATTATTTTTGGGAAAATTAAAATTCTCATTTGGAGATATAATTAAAATTTAAACAAACAAATTTGAAGTTTAAGATTGGATCAGATTTTTATAATCATGCATTTTTTAATACACACTTTAATTTTTAAGGAAAACTATAAATTATATCCGAATAGCAAAATAAGAATTAAGAATTAAAAACATTAAATTTTCACCATTCACTTTTAAAAAATAATAATAATCATATTAAACTATCAGGATCATTCGAAATTTTCAGGGATATTCATAATTTCAAGAGAATGATATATGCATCAGATTCGTGCAAGTCATTTACAGTAGGTTAGTATTCATAATTCTCAAGGCAACCAAATAAAAAATAATAAAAATATTTGGTTGCCTTGAAAATTATGAAGTTTGATAATGGTGACTGTTTTTCAACGATATACATTGAATTCTACAACTGCATTCTATCTATGTAAACTATTTTTCTTGTTGCTACGAAGTTAATCTACAGGTGTATAGTACCGTCCTTGAAACATTACGTCCTTTTAAACATTACTTTCACATATGCATTCTTCAGCATTCATACATTTTAATCATTCAAAAATGTCAAAAGCTTTGCCAAAACTTAGGAGAGTTCTCAGACAACAAACCATCGCCCATAGCCATTTTATAATGCTTTAAGAGTGCCGCCGATGCTATTTAGATGGAGATAATAATTCGCGTCATAAATATTAACATTTTTAAATCACATCGCTAGTTTGAACATTTTTATCAAGATTGTTAAAATTATATCTGAAAATACTAATAATTTATTACTCATAAACAAAAAATTAGCATATAAAATTTTATCGTTTATATTCGTAATGAAAATTAAAAAAAATACAATATATCATTTCCTTTAAAACAATTTTAATTGTTACCTTTCCTTGTGTATCAAACATTTTCGCTTGAGCTTGATTTTGTATCCTTTAAATATAAATTTTCTCCGTTTAAAATCAATTCTGTTATTGGATATACAATTATATATTAGTTTAAATTCTTAAAAATTACAACGTAAATTTTTATACTAGTAATAATCATTTATAAATTTTATAGAATTTTAATATACTTAAACTTGCTTAAAATAATTTATGATATTCAAAAATTATTTTTGTAGAACTTACAAAATAAATGCTTATGCTGCTGTAGTGCAATTTGTTTCGTTGCTATTCAACGTTGTTATTTGGAACCTTGAAAAAAACCTTGAGGTTGACTGAATACACACGGTATATATGCGGTATAACTGGAAACTGTCACTATTATATAAGTAAAGAATGGCTCATACTGCGAGTATATAATTAAAAGTTCAAACTTCCGTATATAAATGTTACTTCATCATCTCCGCATTGAAAAATATTACTTGAAAATTATTATTTAATCCATTAAATACTTAAATGATAATTAAGAGTTTAATAGATTAATGTTCTGCTACAATTAGTTACTTTAACATTTTATCTTTGGAAAAAAAAAAATGTAAATTCCATTTAGTATTTACTAAGAAAATGATCAAACTGGAAAGTTTGATTTAAAGTAATATTGAATAGAAACTATTAAATGTATAACTTATAATAAATTTCCAATTATCAGAATGATCAAAGAAAATAAATTATATTAATAAATAATCATTTCTTAATGATTTATAGCCTTAACTTAAAGATCAGATGAAATGATGCATACCTTTTTAACTCATCTGTCAGTTGAAAATGATGTCAAATAATGTGTGTTTGTTATTAGCAAACATTTCTATCAGGGTAAAAGACTAGATAATATAAAAAATAACTCAACAGTGACGAATTATGATTGAAAAGATATTTAAGGGGACTAATTTATTGGTAAATTTCTATGAAAAAAATTTTCATTTTTATTAAACTTCATGCTATATTGTAAAATACACTTTTTTATTTTTTAAATTCATGAGTGTGTCTAGCAAATTGTTAAAAGAACAATTTACTAGAAAATAAATAGTTAAAATAACATTTTTATTTTTTGAATAAAAACAATATTGTCTTAAAATTTATAAAAATATTCTTAGCTAAAGATTTTTATATACAGTATTATTTTCAAAACTTTTCTGAATTTATTAAATGTAAATCAAAATTTTATATAAATTAACAGATGATCGATTAATTGTGTTAACTATACATTATTTTTAACCTAACAAATTTTAACATTTAAATGTTAGATATATATAATCATAATGAATACTTTTATAGTAACTAAAAAGATAAATAATATGACATAATTTAATAAAATAATTATATTTTTTCATTTAAAACAACTTTATTAACAACTTTTTAATAACTTACTTAATAATTCTTTAATTAATTAATAGCGGCTAATTAAAAGATTATATGTATTTATTGAGAACAAAATTTGATCAATACTGAACAGATTAAATAGATAACAGGATTCAATATTAAAATTATTTTTGCTGTAACATTCTAAAATAAAGTTTTATGAATAAAAAAATCTCAAAATTATTTAAAAAATATTTATGATTTATTGATTTTTTTCAAATAACAATATACAAATTTTATAAAATATATAATTCAAACTGCCTTCTAGTTAGAAACAACGTATTTCTGAGTTTCATTTGTTTATCAAAATTTACTTTCATAAATATTGAACACACTTTATAGAATGTATAACATTATATATGTTATTGAATCTATCAATAAAGGATTTATAAGAAAGTTTTTTTGGTGGAAGCTCTGTCATTCTGTAATATTTTGCTAACATATTAAGTATTTTTTTTTTTTATCAGATAATATTGAAATCCTAATTTCAAAAAATTTCACACAATTTTGGAATTCATGAAAAATTTAAAAATAAAATAGCATGTTCATATATATAAGTACATAAGAAAAATGTTTATAACTAGAGATCATCTATATTACATTTTAAATAGAGTAGATTCCTGATTTACATGAATTCAAGTTTCATGGTTTCATAGAAATATGAATGCATCTTTTTATTTATGTCAAATTCATTAAACAATTTATATTTTTACAAAAATATTACTTTTAACCTTAAATATGTGTATCTAAATTGTATTCACAAAATGCTCATTAAATTTCTTTAACCATTCCTTTATAAATGCATATAATATGTACAGGTAATCCTTGACTTATATCAGTTTGAACATTGCCATTGTAAGTCAGAACAGTCATAAGTCTAAATGTCCAAAATTTATGGACTGCCTATTACCAATATTTATTATTACACTATTTTATTGTAATAAATTTAACAAATACAAAAATATAAGAACCAAATATAAAAAGAATATTTTTTTGTATATCAGACAGTTGGTCATGCTCTCAAAACTTTTTGCTAATTGACAAAATTAACAATTTTGTCAATATATTATAGTTTTACAGTTGATAAGGGATTAGCAGTTTATTTACGATTTTATCGTATTTTGTTACAAAAAACATTCTTTTTATATCATAAATATGAGAATATATTATTGTAAATATTATATTATAAGTATAAGGCAAAGAATACCTGTATTGAATTCAGACACTGTTAGAACATGAAAATTTTCTGATCAAATTAATTATGTAAATGGTCTACTATATATATTAATTACAATTATAAAAATATTAATTATAGTCTTGAGAGTGTTGGAACTTTGCAACATTAATTACTTATATATTTATTTCTTTAAAAATATATTATTAGAATATATAAATTATCTGATAATTTTACAAATAATTAATACAACATATAAACATTAAAACTTTTTTTTGGCTGTTAATTTAAAATCGTATATACTTTCATTGGTAATATATGACATGGAAATTCATATAATGGAAGATATAAAAATAATATTAAGTTTAAAAAGTCCAAAAATAAATTTGAAAGAATTGTATATAATAATATATACAATTCTTTCAAATTTATTTTTGGCAATTTATTAAAAGGCATTTTAGTTAAAATGAGCTACCATGTAGTTTTGGGCGATTAATTGTGATTAATTGATTAATCACGTAAAATCGTTTGCTTATAATCAGAAAAAATGAATCCGTGATTAATCGTCGTAAGTTATTATTTTTGCCGATTAATCAAATGATTTTTATGTTTTGTTGTCTTGTGCAGAATCTAGAGAGTTTATATAGTTGTTGTTTGTTACCCCTAGTGGGAAAAACGTAAAATAAAAGAAAATTGTTTTGGTTTTGATTTTAAACCTTACAGTTATGTTTTGTTCTAAGGTGCTTGTGTTTGTTTTTGGTGTTTAAGTTATGGCTCCAGGTAAAAGTAAAGTTTGGGACTATTTTAAAAAAGAAATTAAAAATGAATCAGCAATATGTTTGACTTGCGGGAAGAGGATTAAAACAAAAGGCAATACCACAAATCTTCACAACCATTTGAAGTTTGTGCACTGCCAGGTAATTATGTACTTTAATTAACTTACAAAATATGGAAAATTAAACAATTTGGGATCGGTGTAGATAATGACTGCATGACAAAATTAACAATATCTGTTTTGCAGGTGGTAAGGAAGATGTTGTCACTTACTGATGAAAAAACAAATGCAGAAGACTGTTTTACCATGTCAGAATGTAAAAGGACTAACCTTAGCAAGGAAAATAATTCCCAACTGTCGTTGATCGAAAGCGCCTTCAGTAGAATGAAGAACCTATCCAGTGGAGGCAGTAAAGAAAAACAGATTACCAATGCTATTGCATACATGGTTGTCACTGACAACATGCCATTAAGAAC
>WUQG02026346.1:0-11210 GCA_011317285.2 Androctonus mauritanicus | reverse complement strand
TCTAAATTTTCACAAATATCTTGTTTCGGTAATACTGTACTTGGCTTATTTTTTTACATATGAGATGTTTTTGATGGAATTTGATGTTTACATAAGGCATGCATGGAAACTATTTTCTTCTATAGTTCTTATGGTAATTAATAATAAATTTATATATAATTCAATTTATCAAAATATTAACAAAAATTATTTTTTTATTGATTTTATTATTTTATTCTGCAACAAACTGAAGTATTCAAAACATACATATCGTAAACATTTCGAGAATAACGACTGTTTTGTACTAATACTGAATAGCAATATGATATTTTTTGTCCAGTTTTTATAAAATCCTTTTAGTTTTGGTAATTATAATAATAAACATTTGTTATATCATTCTCCAAAAGTGAATTCTAGAAAGTATCAAATCATCTATCAATTCTTGATTCGTATTGTTCTATTGTTTATCATCATTTATTTTGTTGTGCTGCGGGAATCAATGATATAAAACTGATACTTTTTTCGATATTTGTATAAGTAATTTTGTTTTATGGGTAAACTTTTACCCTTCACAACTTTATATCAAATGGAACTTTTTCCTCTCGAAGTATATCGTTACGTGAGAGTTGGTATACGTGAATTATAGTTTTTTACACAGATTTAAGAATTAAATTTTGTAATTATATTTTCTGATAGAAGTGATGCTAATTCTAATTTATTTAATTTTCTCAAATAACTTTTTAAAGGTTTTTATTATTATTATTTATTTTATGTTAATCTTCTTTACTTTTTATAAATGTCTATTACATATTGTTTTCATTTTTTATGAACAATTTATTTGGCTAAGAGATCCATTATTAGGTAAAAAAACACAGAACAACCAATGATTAGTACCACTGTTAATCACTTAATTGACTGTTAAGTTCACTGTTAATTAGTAGACTTTCAAGCTCAATGAATTAATATTTATCAATAACGTTCGGGTAGCTGAAACTTTCCCGAGTTGTTTCTAGTATAAATTCATCAGCTTCAGTTTCAGCAACTCTAGTCAAGAGTTATAATCAGTTCTTTTATCAGTTGTACCGGCATTCCCTAATTTCACTGAGTCTTGTCCGGTCTTGACTAATTAGACAGTTTAAGCGAACTTGTTGAAAAATAATTAAAATTTTAATGCCAAATTGCATTTTTTAAGTTTGGGGATGAAGAGAATTATTTTATATTAAACAGTTAACATTCTTTAGTCTTTCATTTTTTTTTTTTTTTTTTATCATTAGTAAGCTTAATGTATTTCCCTGCTTTAGCATAATTCACATCACTGGATTTTAAAATCCTTTCCCTCGCTACCTGGTTTTTTATAAATCGATATTCGATTTCGATTTATAAAAATCAGATATAAATTACATTTACATATAAATTTCGATATAAATTACATTTACATAATTCCCCAATCTAGCCGTTGTTAAACAGGATAAAACGGAAATTGAAGTTTTACCGTTATATATATATTTTTTAATGATTTACTATATTTTTTATCAATCATAAAAGTAACATTTACGATTTTTTTAAACTCAGTTTAACTTTATCAGTAATTGCATAATATATTTTCTTTTACAATAACTCTAAATTTTTTTTCTGCAAGCTACAATGTAATTCAAATGATAAAGAATAATTCGTAGCTATTGAATTTGTGATGTTTCCTCGGATAATATTGATACTGATATTTCAATAACAGATCTCAGAAACCTTCTTTTGATAGCTTTCGACTATTTACATACAAGACTAAATTCCATTCATTTTAATATTATATATTGAAAGTTTTAGTAACGCTAAATGATTTCAAATTATATACCTGTACGTAAAATTCAGAAATTTTTTGTTCATTAATATATATTTATAAAATTAATAATTATGGTATACAGAATATAAAACTTTGACAGCTTTAAATTGTTTTAATCGTTTTAAAATGCTGAATAATTCAAAATAATGTATTAAAATAAATTCATTGTGCAACAAATTATGTTCAGAAAATGTTTTATTTAATATACTTTTAAATGAAGTAGAAGAATAACATTTTTAATTCAATTTATAATATAGGCTATATATATATTGTGTGCAATTATTTCTCAGTTAATATAATCATATTATTTTATAGTTATACAAGTTATTTAAAAACAATTATTCATCGAAGTAATTTTTTTCACAGTTATCTCAATGACAAAAACAATAATTGATAGAATATATCCAATTATAAGTAGTAAGAATGATCCTTCTAAATTTTTGACACCCAGCGGGTAGAAAACATCGGTATTCTCTTGAACTGTTGATTGATGTTTCTTCTCAAGTTCCAGCTTTACATCATTTTTAAATTTTTCCAAAAATGCAGCTTGATAAAAGAATGATATTCTGAAATTTTTCATATTTTAGTTTGCATATATGCACAATATATCTATATAATATTTTTAGTATTACATATATATTAAATACAATAATAATGATGCAATTAAATTGAGATTCGAAAAACATTCAGAATTTATTTAATATTAAAATATTTTAATATTAAAGAAATTCATTTTCTTTAATATTAAAATGTCTAAAAAATAATTGATTTAATAAAAAGTAAATCATTTTGTGTATTAACACTACATAAATGAAATTAATTTCGAATCAGATTTGCTATAACATGCATTTTTTCTTATCAAAAAACGAATATAAGTTGTCTTACATAAAATTTCATATAATAATAAATCAATGCAATGATTTTCGAAGTTTGAGCAAAGTGAATGAAAACTGCAATAATGTATAAAAGGGATTGCAAGCAGACATGGATAATTTTGCTATTAGTCCACGAATTCCGTGTACTGTATTGTCTGTCCAAGTTAGTTGGGTGGGAAAACGTCACAAACTATTACTACTTCTTCTATACTAATATGGAAGGTATAGCTATGGGCTTTTTCCTCCGATGGCGAATGATCATTTGAATCTAGTTGAAGCGACGAGTGGATCGTATATATTTTTCCAATCGGGAAATATGGGTTGTACTGTTCACAGTAGGAGCTGGCCAATACAGTCTATCCAGATTTTGTTGTGACGAAATGATGAGGTGTAAATCTATCCCGAGCGTTGTCCGTGCATTCAAGTATGTCGAGCACTCTACCCAAAAATGAAATGCCGTCTCCAGTTGATCGCAATGTGGACACCTCGGTGACTGGGCTAAGTTACGAGAATAAAGAAAGACGTTCAAAGGGGCTGTATGGGTGCGAAGGCGTGCCAGTAGTACTTCCAGCTCTCTGGATGAACAATAATCTGTTGGCCAGCGCTCAAAGCGGCGGATATGGGTGATACGAGCCCCCAGCCTGGCGGGCTTGTTTCGCTCCTTCACTTAGTACTCTTACTGAATGGAATGTGGCGTCATCTGTTGACAAAAATTCGAAGTTACATTATTCTGTCTATTGATAAAAATGTCTATTTATCTACGTATTAAATGATGACCGATAATCTCAACTGTGAATAAAATAAGCCCGTACTTGATATAGATTATTACTGTTTATCATAACTTTGAATATGCAGTAAATATAAAGATTTTAAATCTATTAAAATTAAATACAATAAATTGTCCAGTAATATTTTATTAATTAGCAATAAAGTTTTATTATAGTTAATTTTAAAATTTATATAATATTAATTATAAAAATAAAATAATGCATTTTATAAATAATTTGACAAATTTAGTAAATCATTTTGAAATAATTTAATGATACATTTTTTGCTGCGTTTATATTTTATTAGTTTTAATATAATAAAACGCAGCTTTTGAGTATTTAAAATTTAAATATTCAAAAGTAAAAAAAGGGCAATATAAATCTCAAATATGTTTTAAAATGTCCTGTAAATTAAATATATTTTCAAACTCCATAAAATACTGTAATTTTTTCTAAAAGATGTTACGAATCTAAATATTGAATTTCAATCCTTTTTTTCACCCATAGGAATAATTTTTTAATCATTTCTACATTTATATAATGTCCTCTTTCACCTATCCCAGTTTTATGCTTTTTATTTTATTGAACAGTTTAAAAAAATCTTTGAAAACATAAAAATGCATACAGATAGCATTAAATATTTTATTTATTTAGGTTAATTGCATGCTATTAAAATTTTTTCAGATAATGGCTGCAATATGAATGCTTTTAATGATCCACAAAATAAATAATAATGATAGAACATATGCGACTTCAATGTGTTTTTCTGGCAAACATAAAAATATATTGTTATAATTCCTGCTTACTAAATTATTTTTCATATTTCAATATCTAAAATAAAATTATAAGAAGTTTTAATGACTGAAATCTAGTTTATTTTTATATTTTCAACATTGTTTTTCTTGAATTTACATATGCTCAGCGAAACAAGCCCTTCGACAGGCTATCTACCTCTGCGGAGGGATCAGGCAGATTATAGAGGACGAGGATCAATGGGCCGGGCCCGGACCCCATGATAAATATTTTCAGGGGCAAGACGCGAGATTCGAATCCGGGTCCCCCAGAGTAGAAAATCGAAGCGTTTCCACGCTACCAATCCGGCCGATTATTTTATTATTTAAATAGGCATAATGCTCTGATTTTCCTCCTACATTTCTTCAGGTTTTTGTTCTTGTAAACATATTTTTTTTTATAAATTTTAATATCGATCTCATATCTACTGTTTTCAAGATAACATCCAACGGGTGTTTGGACCCATTAGCGAATCCAAAAACCTATGATTTTATTTCATATCGGATAAAATTTACCCCAAATATCGATATTATGATTACGGAAAGTAACATTAATATTTGATGATGATATCATATTGATAATTTTCAATACAGTTAATTCACTAGTAGGTTTCAATAATATATGCATGAATATCATTCAAATCAGATAATATATGCATGAATATCATTCAAATCAGATAAAATTGATAAATATAATTTACTATCTTATCACTTTATTCCAATCTAGTATGTAAAAGGAATGCTCAGGCCTTTCGTATTTTTACTTTTATGTCTAATTTCTGTCTATCAGATAAGCGGCAGTTCACTCTTGAGCATTCAACAGGCTGCTTACATTCTTCCCACTTTTTTTGTCAACAGATGACACTACTTTCTATTCTTAAAGAATGCTAAATGATGGGGCGAAACAAGCCCTTCTACAGACTGCTCACCATGCGAAGGGGTCAGCCGAATTGTGGAGACGGGGATCGACGGTCCGGGTCAGAATCCCATGATAAATATTTTCAAGGGGTAGGACCCGAAATTCCAACCCGGTCCTCCAGAGTAGAAAGCCGAAGCGTTTCCACGCTGCCAACTGCTTACACATGTGATAGATAGGGTAATAGGCAAATCGGTAAAATACGACTCCAGATTTGATCCTGGGCTCCAGATAAAATCTACATGCTTCTACTATCTAGGCAGCATTTCAACGGATCTAATCATGTAAAATTTATCATGATTAATATCCAAATATATTATTATCTAAATTGACTGAATATGATTATTTTGGAATTTTTATATTTATTTTGAAGCCACTAATTTTACTATACTGTAATATTTTGTATAAGAATCGATAAAGAAATAAATAAAATTGAATAAAATAATTTAAATTATAATATAAATATAAATCTAATCTATAATATAAACCTATTTAATATAGGCTTTAATTTGATCATGAAATTTTTATTTGAATATTTTTTATTTCTTTCAATAATGAAAATATATTTTAGAATAATTTAATTGGAATTTGACGCCATGTTTAAAATTTTTATTTTTATTTTTATATACAATCATCGAATGGATATAATCTATAAAATTGAATACAATGAATTCATATATATAATTTTATATATATTGTTTTTAATATTTAGATCTGTGGAATAATTATAAACATATTGTGATCGCCATATGGAAAGCGTATGTGCTCCCAGTTATACAGTTTATTTTAATAGAATCTTAATCATTATTCATGATATTTAATATTTATTAATCAAAAGTTATTACATCGTATTTCGGATTTATTATTCTTGGATTTATAGTTCGTAAAAAATGGATCTGCGACTATATTAAAAATAATGACAATAAAAAGGTAATACAATTGATGCGATATTAAAAAACAGAAATTTATTGCTAACGCAATGTGTTCCGTGAATATGGTAAATTCATTGAAAAAATAAGACCACATCATCATTTTCTGATTGGTTCATTGAGTTCGTGATTTCGATATAAAAACCCTATCCAGAAATAAATTAATATATTGTACTTTTAGTTTTATTCATCAATATCAGAATATAGGTAAGTAAGTAATTTTCGATATATTTGTTTACATAAGTATATAAAGCAAAATATTTTATCAACTTATAACATTTAACCAACCAGTATCTAGTGACTAATTAGAAAAGACTGTTTTAGAAATTTAGGTTGTCTAATGAGATTAAGTAGCATGCCGCCGTGTTTAAAAGTGTGCAAACGTGTGGCTATACTAATGGTTTCGTTTCTTTTAATCTTTTTCCTATGATTCTGCGTTACTTCAAATTTGATGGATTTCCTCTTCTCCTCATTTCATTTTTTAAATTTCCTTGGAAATTATATTCCAAAGAAATTAGAAAGTGAAAATGAAAATTAAAAATTAGTTGAAATAAATTTCCAAGGAATTCGAAATTCTTTTTACACTGAATATAGCAAAGAATGCAAGAATTTTGGAAAAAATCAATTCTTGATACTATACGCCGCATTTTTACGAATAATCGATATTATCTTGGCGTTAGCCTGGGACCTGCAGACATAGGGAGACTCAAAAGTTAAATTTGACAAAAATTTTTTATGAATTTAAGAATACGAATTTTACTTTAAAAAATTACAGTAATGAATGTCAAGAGATCAAATTAAAATATTTGAATAGATTACATAAATAATAAATTTTTTTTTTTTTGCTTTTATTGAATTCAAATTAATATTATGCCCTATGATTCATAGTTAACATCGTAACATGGATGGGGTAAACGAATCATTTGTCCAGGGGAAAAAAAGGCAAGAGCGCAAAAAAGCTTTGCATTCAGTGAATGTTTTTGGAAGCGTAAAAATTATTTTTCCCGTTTTTGAGGACGTAGAAATGTAATTACCCATTTCTGAGGCGTAAAAATTTTTCTTCTTCTCTTTTTTAGCGTACAAAATGCATTTGCCCCAAGCGCAGAAACATTTAGTTCGAATGCTATTCATAAATAAGTAATTATTTTTCTTGCCACTATCAAGTGAGGGAACAGAATTGTTTTTAAATATAAAACATAGTATATTATTCTGTATCTTTTAGCGATATTTTACTCGAGCAATAGTAAATTGCCTTTATACAATATATGCATAGTGCTATATTTAAATTCTTACTCTGAGGGTCCGTAATATAATAAGGCCTCAAGCTCCGAGAAGAGTAATATACAGCACTAACTGTAGCAATGAAAACGAATCCGAAATCGTACTATTATTGAAAAAATATATAAAATATATTGTGAGGATTCCGCAGCGAATGGCCGATAAAAATATGTATCGATAAATTTTAGCGTGATTTGTCGAATAAGGTGAATAAGTAACTAAGGGATCCAGGATAGGAGAATTTATTTGGAAATAACATATATTTATTCAAAACAAACAGGAAATAAAACACAATATTAACGTACTTCGCTTGAGAGAACTAACCGACGCGGAAATCATATCTGGGAGGAGAGAGAATAAACAAGAAATTACGTCATTCCTCCGTTATCCTTTAGGTCCTCGTTCCCTAGTCCTCGTCGGACGACCACCGATGGGATCGGCACGGATTCACTCTTCTTTTCTACATATTTCCCACCTTCTTCTCGAATATGTTCTTTTCTCTGACTTGACCGACTTTTATCTGTCCTTTCTTCTCGGAAGACGAACTTATCTTTTGTTTATTCGATAAGAGCGATCATATTCTCTTATTGTTTAGAAAAGGTGATCTCGTTTCATCATTATTCGATGGAATCGATTCTTCTGCTTCTCCAGACATAATTTAATTAATTTTAATAATTATAAATTTCTATCAATTAAAATATAGCCTATATTAAATTATTCCAGTAAAATTTTAATTATTTAATTATATATTAAATTTATAAAATAAACATCTAAAATACCATATTTATTTATTTATAATGTAAAAGTAAATAATTTAGAGTAATTGGATATTAATACGTGTTCAAATTTGTGATCTGTCGGCCAAAAAATTGTATGCTGAACATAAGAAGATTAATTAAGTTATCAATACAAGCAAGATTTCATGTAGAAATAGAAAATGATTTTTTTAATTGATCTTTTATATTGATAATAAGAGAAATCAAACTTTACGAAATGATTAATTTATTTTTTTTTATTATTTTATTAGTCAATATATTTTATTTATCGGCTTAGAAATATAGTTGAGATTTCAAATAATTCAGAATTTTATATAGAACATAATAGTTTTTATTTTTAATTTAACTTTCGAACTATCTTTCAACTATCGAAAAACTAGCTACTGGTGAAATTTTGTGTGTATTCCCAATAGATATAGGTCTATATATAAACAAGTAGAAATGAGCAATAAGATACGGGAAAAGACTAACGTTACAACTCGATACGACAAAAATGGTTACTTAACTTCTGTTGTTAGCCAATAACATATTGGTACAATACACATTAAATTTCTAGCTTTCCAGGAAAATCAATAGTAAAACTTTACAATACGATAAATTTTGGAGGAGGATTTTGGTTTAATTTATAAATGATAAGTTTTTGATCATAAGTTCCCCCAGTGGTTTAACGTTGCATTCCATCCGGTAGATACTAAAAGATGGGGCATTTCCATGCCCGCTATGGATTGTTACATGAGGATGAATATAAGATCTAACGAACCAAATTCTGACTTTTCCTGAAAAAGTAAAAGTTTGGACTCAGGAATTGAACTCGGATTCTCCAGAGTGGAAGCACAGCACATTTCTACTGTGGTTATCCAACCGACTGACCATTAGCTTATACCCACTACAGACACAGAAACATAAAGTATTTTACGTTAAGCATTAAAGGACTTTAACATAAAAGTACTTTAAGGTTGATTTCAGATACATTTTTGTAATTTTCGTTAGCATTCGCCATCTAGTGGGAAATTTTATAAACATGATTGTAAACAACGTGTAGTCAGCTATAGTAAAATGGACGCCGACCGATTTAAATACATTTTCTGGAATTATTCCTAGTCAAGAACAGGTGAAATTACGAAAGAGATCCTTAAATACATCTTTATGAATATTAAAAAAATAAAAATAAAAATTCTGCCCTTTTGCCAAAAGTGTTTTTATTTCTTTTCATCGATTTTAAATGCTGATAATAGTTTTTTCAAGTATCTATTAGAATCTTGATTATAATATTTGTTTCTTCCATCATCCAATTCATTCTTTTCGCCATGTTTATTTTGCTTTTCAAATTCGTTGTTGCCAGTTTGACTCGCTAAAATACTTTAAGAAACATCCCTTAACTTAAAGTACTTTAACTCTTAACGTACTTTAATATTTTGTGTCTGGAAAGCATTATTCCGTTAAATTCTGTCTTAAAGTACTTTAAACGGTCTAGTCTGTAACGGGTATTATTAAAGGAAGTAAGAGTTTTTTAACAAATTTTTCTGATTTAGAAAATTACTTGGGAGGATAATTATCTCGACAATAAATGCTAAGGAATGAGGTCAACTGTTTGTAAAATGATTTGAAGAATACCGATGAGAAAAGAAAAAGTTTTTGTCTGGAATCAGTTATTTAAATGTGATTCTGTGTCTTGAATCACCACACCTTCTTGGAGAAAAAGCAGTTAGGTGACACGTCACTTTTTCCCATTCACCCAGAAACTTTTCTAATGTCCAGCCAGCGACTACTTAATTTTTGATATTCTCCCTTTTCTCTCAGGCAGCGACTGCCTTAATTTCGATGTTGTCCCTCTTCTCTCCAGGCAACGAATGCCTAATTTCTCTTCATTCTCTCTCTTCATCTCGAGTCACTCTTGTCTATATTTTTACCACTTCTCCCATTGCGAGAGAAACATCTCAAATATAAACATACATACGCAATTAGAAATTTTTTCTAATAAAATTCGTTTTTCTCGAGTTCTTCGGGCTTTATCGGATCTTACATAACATACCCACCGCCTACCTTAGTGTCTTCTACACTAATCTGGACTGACGTTTTTTCAAAAAAATCTCTAAAATTGGTGGTTGGTCGTATTCGTTTGAAATTCTTAGGGGTAAGAGATTAAAAAAATATTCCTGTTTTGCAGAAAAAAGAATATTTTTTTGAATTAAAATTGATGTTTTACAAAATTTTGAAATTTTACAATTCTAAATCTTTGACGGTTAGAAAGTCATTAGGAACCATTTAACAGATCCACCACTCCACTAGAAAACATCAGTCTGGTATAAATAACAAAAGGTGAATTGTTGTTAAAGCGAGGCTAGTTGGCAGGCCCGGTTCTACCGGCGTGCAGAGCGTGCGTGCACCAAGGCGGCCGCGTAGCGCTGGATTTTTGTCATGGAATGTCGCTTCAAAGAAAAACCGGCCAGGCAAATACGAAACATGACACGTGAAGCTTAGGCACGAACGCAGCACATTAACCAAGAATTTTTTTAGTGTTTAGTGTTTGTTTCTACCATCTTGGTTATGGTAAAAAACGCCAGTTTAAATATAATTTTGGTTTTGGAAGTCCTTTTACCTCTAACTTACTATTAGAAGGTAAAGTATATTAAATATATAATATAATAGATTAAGGTCGGAACCAGGAAGGTCGAGTCACTGGAAACATTGTGTTTTTTGAAATTCTGTTTTTTTTCAATGCTAATTTAATTAATGGTTTATGCGCTTATACTATAGGGGAAGGAATTATTTGCTTTTTGCACTGGTTGATTTAAAAGCATAAGAATTTTCGCCTAGACCCTACACAAATAAATATATATATTTATAAAATATATATAATTATTACGCTTAATTATAAATTGCGACTAGGTTTACTTTTTCAATAAATATTTCATTAACAAAATGTTTTATTGGTTGCGTATTCATATGACATCACATCACAAATCAGAAGGATAAAGCGATATAGCCGCCGCACATACGGCAATTTTGCGATTTTAGGGCGACAAAAGTCAAAATATAAATATTTTTTATGTTGTGCAAAA
>WUQG02026335.1:0-11210 GCA_011317285.2 Androctonus mauritanicus | reverse complement strand
TAGGTATTCCTATAATCAAATTAAATACCTGTATCACCAAATTAGGTGTCTTCTCAAGGGTATTTGAAAAAAAGTTTTTAATGCAAAACTATTTAACAATGTAAAGGTATCGAATTAAAAAAAATGAAGGTGAGATATTGGAAAACAATCTTTTACAATTTGATTTCTTAAATGCAATTTGGCGTGTAGAAAATACGCTTTGCACACAAATTATCACCAAATTAGGTTACTTTACCTTATATATTTTTAATTAAAACTGAGTATTATTATAAAACGAAAAATACAAGTATATAAAAATATAAAAATCGATTAATAAAATATTTTCAAACTAATCGTTTTAAATAAAATTAATAATTTATTCCAAAATTAATTCTATTAATCGATTTGCAGTTGATTCCATTTTTATAAGAAGACATTAACAAATATTAAAAAAAATAGTTTATTATAATTAATATGTTTTAAAAATCTGAAAATTTTTGATTAACTTTATTAGCATAATTTAATTAAACAAATTACGATTTTATAGATAAATTTCTTTCAATGTTTTAATAGAAAATTATAAAAAAAAATTTAAAAAAAAATATTTATTAAACTAGATCTTTTATGTATAAAACGATTTTTAAAGTCAGATTGATCAGATCTGATCATATATGTAGTTTTAATTAATTTTTACTCTGAATATGAACATATAGATAAAGGAATTTCTCATAAACCAAAGCGAGCCAACTTAATGAATAATAATAATAATAATCAAATTATTAAATTTATAATTTATTAAAATTAAAAAATTAAAATCAAAAGTAGAATAATATTTCGTAAGATTTAAATTCAGAATATATTCTATAGATCTACCTAATTTTTTTTCCTTTGTGGAAATAACGAAGTAACTAAAAAATATAGAATCAGAACTGAACTTGTTGACACAAAAAAACGAATTTAAATCGATAAAAATATTGATAAAGTTGCAAAATAAATAGGATAAATTGAAAAACTCGTCCTGTTGTTACAAAATTTAAATAAGTTAAGAAAAATTTACCCACCTGAACCTTATATTAATTAAAACAGTTATTGAATTTTGTTTAAATAAATTAAACAATACAATATTATTTCTAGTTTAATTTATTTTATACTTACAAAGAAAGAAAAAAAAAACCACGAAAGTCTTCTCTGAAAGAAAAAAAAAATCAAGAGTACAACATAAGTTTAAATTAATCAAGATTTCGAAAGAAGCAAGAAAGAAAACGTAGATCACGAAATTCTACTTTATTGTATCACAAATGTAGTAAATTATCTTCCTATTCATAATGGAAAAAACTGTAAAAAAATATTTATATTTGTAATTTATATACTAGAATGCAGAATATTATTTATTTCTAATAATTGAATTTTTTTTTTTTTTTATTGAAACATCAAGACCTGTTATCTACTTTATATGAGTTCTAATTTCGTAACATGCAAGACTACTTTTAATACTATACTTTAGAACAGTGGTCTTCAAACTTTATCAATTTAAGGAACCTTTATGAGTATAAAATTATTTCGCGGAACCCGGGATCATAAACAATAGAATATTCACAATCTAGGACATGTAAAGAAAAATGTTTTAATATTCTTTTATTATATTATAATAAAAGTTAAAAAAGTATTACAAAATAAAGTTATTTTCATCATTTTGATGAATATTTTTATGTATGTTTATGGAACTCTTTAGGGCATTTTGTGGAACCCCAGGGTTTTGTGGAACACAGTTTGAATAACACTGCTCTAGTGGATCTATTGGGATCCACTAGAGCAATGATATAATATATACACAATAATATGCACAAATTTCATTCAAATTGGATACTATTTAAATAATATATTGTTTTTGACAAATGTCTCCTGCCTGATATGACTGAATATTGATCATTTTCAATATGACTGATTCCCTAGAGGGTTTCAATATTACATATATCAAGTGATTCAGAAAAGTTGTGTCAAAATTTACAGACTTGTAGAGGATAAAATTCTGAATAAAAAGTCTAGTCATGTTTTTTGATTTGAAGTTCCATTTAAAAGATATAATACTTGAAAGTTTTGTGACATCATTTCCATTTTGATACATTACAGACAAGAAACAAGAAAAAATAAGTATTGAAATTAAGTTAATTGACTTAAATTAACAAAATTGCAAAGTAATGCAACTTTAATTAATTATGTTAGATGAAATGTTTGAAATAGCTCCCTTGAGCAGTAATGCAGGTAGCACAATGTCTTCTTGTAGATTAATGGACATTTTCAAAAATTCCAGGGATATTTTGAATTTATTCAAAATCTTCCACAATGTGGTTTCATAAAACTTCAGTATTAATAACCAGAGTAGCATACGCTTGAGCTTTGAGATATCTCTACAGTACTACTAGAACATTCTGCCGCCTACTATTCCCACTGGTGCACCAATGAGTTTGCATATCTATCAATTCTGCATAAGAATAGTGATCTATAACACACTTAAAAAGATTGTAATAAGCAATATGAACAACAAAACCAGAAGAGTTAGTAATTTAATGTTTGAAAATGAATGCTATGTTTGTAAAACAATTAGATTTCATTTAAATAATTGCTGATTTAATAAACAATCTGTTCTTGATGTTCTAAATTTTTTAGGATAGTTTTTTAGTAGTTAAAATTTATTAGATGATTTTAAAAATTCAAATAAATATATTTAAAAAATATTTTTTGACTGAATCAGAAATGACATCACAAAATTTTCACATGGTATATCTTAAACAGAGCCTCAAATCAAAACATGTGACAACTTTTTTACTCAGAATTTTATCCACTACAAATCTATAAATTTTGGTAAACAATTTTTGAAATCACCCTTATAAATTTCATTCAGATTGGATAATATTTATCAAGAGATATTGCCCGAAAATAAAGAAACCATGTTTATTCTTATTGAACTGATAATATTAAACCAATATTAAAATCATTTTAAATAAGTTTGATCCTCTAGTATGACCTAATAGCATATTTATTATCTGGTTGAATAAAATTCACATAAGTGTGCTATTATGCTGACAGATGGACAAACAGACAAACCTAATTCATATAATCTTTTATTCCATTTAGGTATGAAAAGGGTCAAAAATTTACTATAAAATAATAAACAGCAGTTAACATTTAACTTTTTCAGCACTATGGCAGGAAAAATCTACATATTCATAGATTTTTCCTGCCATAGCACTGAAGAAGTTAAATGTTTACTCTACTGGCAGTGTATGTATAGTTATGTAACTGTGAATAAACAGCAGTAAAAAATAAGAGCTTATGAAAATTTTATAAAATATTTAATTTTTTCATATAGTGCATATTGTGCAAAAATCATAAAAATAAAACATTTTGTTTGTAATAAAAATAAAATTTTCATAAATTTATATTAATTAACCCAGCTGTGATGAAATGAAAGCCAATCAAAAGTGGTGAACAGCAAATTAATATGCAGAATAATTAACTATTAAGTGAAAATTTCATTTTAATTAAAATAAATCTTGCAATTGTATGAAACCTTATTTTTTGGCAAAGCATTTATTTTTATTTTTTTTTTGCATTTAGAAAATTATAATTTTTACTATAATTTATTGGTTTTTAATGAATTTTTAATATAATAGCTCCTCATCAAAATTATGTAAATAAACAGAGTATCATATTTCATTCAATCATAAATCTTTTTCCAAAATCAAAACAAACACCTCCTGTTTCATATGTAAACAAATAAGTTGATTTTATTACTGGAGTAATCTTAGATCATTTAGAAATGTGTGTGAATGGGGGTGGCATGCAAACAAGGACAATAAAACATGACTGGGGAATGTGAAATATAATTCTTCAACTTCAAAAGATTCTAAATAACATTTTATATAAAACTTTACTTCATACTCTAATTTTTTTATATTCTCTAATATGTTTATTTGTTTTTATTGTAACACTTTCTTTCAAAGATATTTATTTTTTTATAAATTTGTTTTTAATAATTGGATGCATAAAATGCAAATTATGATGATAAATAAAATCAAAGATTCTTTCTGTCTTAATAATTAATGATAATAAAGTCGTTTGTTTTTTCTTAAAGAGAAAGATTGAAAGTTTAGTAATTACTATACATTGCAATAATGGGATCAGAATTTGTGATGTGTGCATACCTCATTTCTGGTGATAACATAATAAACAATACTTAAAAATATGAGTATTATTTTAACTTATAATATTTATTTTGTAATTGTAACATTATTTGTTAAGCCATTTCAGTCTGCTTTTTTTGTGAAAGTGTTTCAAAATTTTTAAGTATATATAAAATAGGATGATAGCTGCATGCCAGAATATCAATCAATATTTAAAACTTAATAAATGGCTTAAATAAAAATCAGATAAATAAATACAGGAAAATTTTGATAAATTTATCAAAACTTTTCCTGTGTAAATATAATTAAAAATTTAAAGCTATGCAAAATTGCCAACTGCAGCACCACAAAGCTAAAAGCTATTTTTAGAAATGATTAATTATTAAAATATGCATTTTGATTATGCAACTGATAAAGTACAGAATTTCAAATGTCAAGATTTCTTTTCTCACCTCATTTTCATACATTATGGGATTTTATGAATGCATTAGGAAGAACCTAGCGATTTACAAAAATTTTAATAAAATCTGGAAAAATTAAAAATTCTTTAACAACAGTATTTTCATTTGGGAGAAGAATCTCACATTTTGTTACTCCTAGGATTTATTAAATATATTTTTAATATAAAATATTGTATACTATACAATTTTTAGAAATACCAACTAAATGCACAAAAAAAAACGTCAATATTCATCAATTTTTCTTTCTCCCACAAATTTGCATAAAACTTAAATAATGCCAGAAACTGCATAATAAAACTTAATAACTACAAATGAAATTTGCATATTGCAATAAAAGTTTTAGAAATGACAAATTTACTATGCCATTGCAATGACAATATAAATCAGGAGAAAACACAATAAAATAACAAAATATTATCTCTCCCAAAATAAATAAGAATATAATAATAATAAAAAAATCTCAGATAACTTTTAAGTAATCTTAAATTATTAAGTAACAACAAAAAGATATATTAAATGCAAGTTTAACTTCAAGATCCGATTAAAGAAAACAGGAGGATGGGAAAAAAGAAAATGATTCGTAATAGCACAGAATTCTAGTCCTCTTTAATCCTCTTCTATTTGTGTCCATTGCTTGATTAATACAACTGTTTCTCTATTATGTTTGATTAATTTTAGTCAATAAAAAAAACTAAAGAATATAGTAAAGAAAGGAAATTCTCTTTCATAGGCATAAACAATCCATTCAGAGTTATTTATGTATGAAAAGTTAAGATGTTTTGAAATATGATAATTAATTTCTTTCGACTAATTGCTTCAGATTAAATAAAAAAGATAAATAAAACACAAGTAATTATGGGAAAATGGTTATATTTTTGTCAGAAAAATGGAATATTTTTGTCATTTATATAAAGAAAATACCAACAATTATTAATTATTCACTTTATTAAATGAATTAATTTGATAATTAATTCATTATAAAGTGAATAATTAATTTTTAATTAATGGAGTCTGTCAGACTCTACACCATCATCTATGCATATGGAAGTTGAGCAATATGAAGAGTTAAACTGCGACCTGGCACAGTCAAATTTAGGTCATTGCAATAGATTGGAGTTTTACAATGTTTTCTGATATGTTTGGTGCTTTACATAAATTAGTCTGGTTACTTTTTGATTAAAAATCAAAAAGTTTTCTTCAATCTTAAAAATCAAGAGGATTTATTCCATGTAACAGAACAGAAATGTCTTTTACTATATTTCATGAATTTGTAATTAATCATTAAAAAACAGATAGTGACAGTTACTCTACAATACTGTAACAGTAAAAAATAAAGAATTTCATATTTAAAAATTTTTTATATTTTATTATAACTACAGATAATCATATTTTAATAGGAATATAATAAATCCTATATAATAAACAAATTAATATTCATTAAATACATATTATATTAAATTTTATAAAGTTTTTGTGCATTTTAAAATACTGTATTGTTTACTATTGCTTAGAAAAAAAATTATAAAAAAATTTGAATTTTTGATATTAGAGGGTAAAACTGGAATTAAACTATAGCATATAATAACAGCACCATATGTAAGGATAGATCAGCTTAAAAATTGTGTAGGAAACTTGACATTTGGGTCTGTTTAAAATTGCATTTAACATATGGCACTGGGCAGCAAGTGTAATTTCCAACAATTCGTATGTCATATGATGCTGAGTGACAATATATTAATATTAAATGGAAATGAAGCAGTATTTATGATCAACAATATTTCTAACAGTTTTGATAATTTAATAAATATGGGATGATTGTATTGCACCTATTCTGGACATCAAATAGATTTGAGCTTCTAGCTATCACTTAGCTGCTACTTTGTTTTCCACTTTTATCAAATAATAGCAAAATTTCCATTGTGTTTTAGTTTTGATTTTCTATCAACTTTAAAACTTGATTAGACATTTTTGTTGAAATTCAAATAAAAGAATTTTTTTAATATTTTCTGCTGAATAAACACTTCTATAAAATTGTTTTGTTATTGAAATGTGAGTGGGCATGATTTAACATAATCACACTTCCTCTCTGTCCAGCTTTGTCTTCACATCATATTATGACATATGCTATAAATCTGATATTTTGTATGTTTCCATATTTATTCAAATAGTGAAATGGATTTGTAAATTTTTTTTAATTATAAAAAAAAAGTCTCTTTAACTTAAGAGAGATCAGATTTTCTGTTGAAATTTTGGAGGTCAGTTTATACAGTTTTAAATTTTTATTGATTTTTAAATTCTGAAATAAGGATTGACTTATACAAGAATATATAAGATATATTAGTAATTAAATCAATTATTATTAAATCTATTAAAAAATGAATGATTCAATATTCAACTGAAAGATTTTCTACAATAAAGATTAGCATTCAAAACATTATATTTTATCATTTTCTGTCTTTTGAATCTTTTTAGTGTTCAGTATTTTTAGTAGAGAAAAATATAAACAATGCTTATCAAATTAACATACCTTGTAGCACCAGTACAAGTGATTTTTCCTGAAGACCACATACTAGCTGTAGTATAAGGTTTTCTCAACTTCATTGTTAACATCTATATTTATATTAAAACAAATTATCAATTTATAATCTGCTTATATATTTTAGGAAGCATCCAAAAACTATGTCATGCTGCTAGGGGAAGAAGGAAGTAATAGATTTGGGATGATAAATGGTATAGGGAAGGGGGAGAAACATGCAAACTGTGATGCATGCTGTAAAAAAAAATGATTAATTTTACATTTCTATGATTAAACTTTTATTAATAAAATATAAGATATTTATGCTTAATTATTTGAAAAATAGAGACTGTAATGTAACATTTAGAGATATATTTGTCATAAGATATAAGACATATCTAGTTCTAACATATTTATATTCAGTTGGTTTGAAGATTTATTTGAAATATAAAAACAAACACTATTTTAGATGGACAAATATTTAACAGGCTTATTTGAAAGTTAAAGAATATATGCAGAAAAGTATCAGTGTAAAGTAATTCTTATTTATTATTATTTTATATATTTATTTATTTTTACATAAAATTGGCAAAATATTTTTAAAACAGAAGGGGGGGTTTAAAATTTGTGTTGCTATAATCAGGGGCCAAGCTTGGTGTAGCAATAAATGACAAAGGGAAAGAAGGGAAGTCAAAAATTGTTTGAAATAGCATGACAATCTATAGATGCTCCCTTGATAAAATATATTATATATTAAATCTAATAACTAAACAAACAGTTACAAAAAGAACTAAAAATTCCTACTTTCTGAATGCATCATCTATTTTTCATTTACTTAACATTTGATATTCATTAGCTTTTTGTGCCCAATTTTAATGCTGATTTAATCAGTATAGATATCACAATGATGTCATGTCATTGTGTGATGCTGCTGTGATAGATATTGAGGATAAGTAAGCTATACATTACCCCTATACTGCTAAAATTTAGATCCATCAATTGTCAAAAATATATTATTTTGATAAAAATTAAATGTAATTCTATAGGATTAAATTATGTGGTGTTAAGGTGACCATTAATGGTAAAACTATGTTCCAAAATTTCATGAAAATATGCTAATTAGTTCAAAACTTATTAATAGGAGCACAGAGACAGAAACCCATTTTATAAGCTTCTATTTCCTTTGAAACATACACTAAAAACTTTCTAGCTTAAAACATAAACATACTATCAGCTTAGGCTGTTTGTTAATTATAATGTAAATGATATTTTACAAATTTAAATAACAAGTGCATTCATTAGGCCATTTATTAAAATAATTTATAAAAAATATTAAAACAACAATGATGTAAACCTAGCATGTTAAAATTTTATATTTTAACATAATAAAAAGTTTTCATATTACTCGTTACATTCATATTAAAAGTTTTCATATTACTAGTTACAGTTAAAATTATAAAATATTTTAATACTTTATAATTTTAACTAATAACTAATTGTCATATTAAAATTGCAAGTTTAATGCTATATTCAATCTGTATATTCAAGCCCTGCAAATGCCAAAAAGTTACCTGTGATTATAGCATTATAAAAATATTGTAAAATAAACATGCTAAGTAATTTTTCAATAAATACTTACCACATGTCTAATATAATAAACTATTTAATCTGACAGACTGGAATAAAAAATTCCAGATTATGAATTATTTAGTTGTGTATTATCTATAGAATGCTAATGTAAAACATTGACTATATGAATATGAAAAATTTTACAAGTGATCCATTAGCAATAAATATAGGTAGTTCAGACTTACAGAATACTTATCTATCAATAATGATGAGCTTTATTATCTTGGGCATAATCCAGAAATAGAAATTATTTACATAATGTGCTGATAAAACCAGAGGATGTGCTATTTCCACTTCTCAGTCGCCATTTTGAATTTTCCAATTTTGAAGTAGCCGACAAAATTTTTGTTATAAAACTAATTGTATTGCATTGTGTAGCTAGGTTTTTGGATTTAAATGCCTTTTTAAGAATGTTCAGAATTTATTTATTGTAATTAACGTTCATATTTTTGTGATACTTCATATTTGAAAAAACTTGTAAATCCTAGAACTCAAACCAAAAACTATCTGTATATAGGTATAAGTAGTTCTTAGGTTACAGAGGTATAGGTGTTCTCATAAGTTTAAGAGTTTCTGGATTTATGAGTTTTTCAATTATAAAGTGTTAATAAAACCAAAAATATGAGCATTAATTGCAATAAATAAATGCTAAATATTAAGGAATACAACATTTCAAACCAAGTACAGAGCTATATATATATATATATACAGTACTACTGAATTTGTAAAAACACTCATTTACTATGAAATAAAAAAAAATCAAGATAACAGAATTAACATATTCTCTGGCCACTATGATTTTACCATATTATTATATAAATATCTTTCATTTCCAAATTGTATCTTAGTAGTTCATATGTATAAAAGTTCATCTATCAATGATACTGAGAAATAAAAATTCTTTGGTATTTATATGACAAAAAATTTATAATAATAATTTTCTTGATTTTAAAAGTAATATTTTCATTTCTTAAGATAATTAAGCCACTGTTTAGTCCAAATTGTTGTATTATTGTTTTTTATTTAACATTATAATAAAAATAATAATCATATTTTATATTTGAATATATAACCAGTTTTTAACATTGCATCTATGAGAAATAAATACCTGCTTTACAAGTTCTTATTTTATGAGTGCAGTCCAGGAATGAATTAATTCAAAAGTCAAGAATTATTTGTTTATTGCAGAATAAAATAATCTTAAAGTACATACTGGTCTATAAAAATAATAAAATGATGTTTATGTCCATAACAATAAATATAGCTATATTTTTTATAATATATAATTTTATATTTCTTACATATAGTTGATGAAATGTTTTTTAACAGCAGAAAAATTTTTTTAGCAATACTGATTTTTTTATGTGCAAAATTAAAGACAACTTACTGTTTTTATTTTAAATTTTATTTTTAATGAAAATAAATTAGAGCTTATTTTGAAACTTAAGTTTTGTACTGTTATTTCAGCTGTAAGGTTATGTGTGAATTTCTTACTGTTACTTTCAACTTAAAAATTGCAAATTTTAGAATTGAGGAAAGATTATAAATCACAGGTTAAAATCTGTAATTTTTCCTCAACGAACATGTACAAATCTACATAGACTATTCTTTTATTATTACATTTTCCCACTTTTAATTTAACTATGCTAGATTTATCAGACATTTTGTCATTTAGAATTATTCCTCTTATATTCAAATATCACTGTTTAAATAGCTAAACAAAATACACACACATATCAAAGAAAACAACATTCTCATAGAAAAGAAAGACTGCCACAGAAATCACATGGGGTGCAAAGAGCAACTGATCATTGACACAACAATATTAAAACAAGTAAACAGACAACACATTCACTTATATGCAACTTATATAGATTACAAAAAGGCATTTAACACCATAATCACATTCATAGCTCATACAGACATTACAACTTTATAAAATCAATACTACATACATCAAATTCCTACAAAACATAATGCAACACTGGAGAACAACACTACACATCACTATAAATAACAATCACGTAGCAACAAAACCCATACACATTAGACGTGGTATTTTTCAGGGCGATTCCCTGAGCCCACTTTAGTTCTGCCTCATCCTAAATCCACTTTCCAACAAACTGAACATATCGAATTGTGGCTACAACATTAGACAAAACCGAACAACACACTACACACACACAGACACACACCTTTTATACATGGACGACATTAAGCTGAATGCCTCAACACAGACACAATTACAACAGCTGTTACAAATCACGCACACATTTTCAAAAGACTTCTGCATTTGTCTAGACCAAACTCCATGCAGATCTCTCCACATAGAAAAGGGAGTCCTAAAGAAAGGAGACTCCACTCCTGAAAATGGAGACACTATCGAATCCATGGAAGAGGGTGAAGTGTACAAGTATTTGGGATTCCAACAGGCCAGACTCA
>WUQG02026324.1:0-11210 GCA_011317285.2 Androctonus mauritanicus | reverse complement strand
TGATCACCATGCAAAATGGCAACACAAATATATAATTAACATTTATTTAATCAAAATTAAGTAGTTAAAATGATTCGGAAAATAAAAAATCTTAAGAGCAAAGAAAAAAAAACTTACATCTAACAAACAAACATATATTTTAAAAAGCTTATTAATCTGCCAGTTTTGATGTGTTACTAAAATATTTTTAACTTTTCTGTCAATTAAAAAAGCTAAAACTGGTTTTTACCAGCTTTGACTTCTGAAAATTTTTTTATAGCTTCATCAAAATTAATATTTTTAGTTACTTCATTTTCAATGAAAAGAATGGCCAAACCGTTAAATCTTACTTGATTCATTGTTGATCGAAGATAGCTTTTAATTAATTTCAACTTTGAAAAGCTTCTCTCGCAAGAAGTAACTGAAACACACACTGTCAAAAAGTTTTTAGTGCCAAATATAAGTTAGGGACTGATTCTTGGAAGTCCATTTTCACAATAAACTTTAATATTTTCAATGCAGACCACTTTTTAGCTTGGTCCTTTTCAACTTTTACTGCTTGAAGAATATAGGTACATATACTTAAAACTTAAGATTCTTTAAAGGATCCCCGATCAAAGGTCCGGGGAGGATAGCCCTTCTGCCCTCTTGGTACACCATTGAATGTTCATGCAGAATAGCAAAATAGTTCTAATTTTGATATTTTATAATTTGTTTCATTTTTCGATTTATGGTTTTTATTTTTGCAACATTTAAGCTATAATTTTTTTAAATCAGAAACAGCTTTCTTATAATCGACATTTGAGATTACCTAACTAATTTTCAGTTATGAAAATTATCTTCGTAAAAATTAATTCGTTTCATACAGATAATCCCCTCAATTTTTTATGAAAATATGCTTATGGAATATCTTTAAAATTAATATTTTACAAGGAGAAATTTTACACGCAAATTTCAAAAGTGTTACGACATACTTTTCATTATTTAATTTAATAAACTTATATATTCTTTTAATAGATTCATTAGTGATCAAAATTATACAAGTATTATCTAATGAATCTGTAACAAATAAAATATAGAAATAAGCTATAATATTTTAGCAATAAAACTTATTACTGAAAATAATTCTTACATTCCTAAGACATCGTATGTGCAGTTCACATATCCATCCACAGGAGCATTTGTTTTTCCACATCGATTCAGTGTATCTGAAATTTAATAAAAATATTTTTTCAATTTACATATTTACTATTATAATATGAAATTTTTATAGTCAAAAATATTATTAAAATTATAAATTAATGTAGCTACTCATCGTAATTTTAACTTTCTCCATGAAATAAATCTATAAATAATTTTTTTTATATGTTCTCAAATTTCCAATAGCCAGTACAATGACATTTTATTGATGTATTAAATTTACTGAGTTAATGGTTTTAACATGTTTCGAACTGATGAAAAGACAACATTTAATTTACTTCTTGAAAGTCAAAGGTTACAATGAAATGACTATAGATAGCAGCATTATCATTTTAAATAATAATAATAATAATAGGATTCCAAACAATTTTAAAACTTGAATTAGTTAATAAAAAGTAAAATATTAGCAATAAATATTGTCGAATAATTATCATACATATATCGAATAATTATCATATTTTTTGTATAATTATTATCGAATGATTATCATATTTAATATAAGCAGAAGTTTTTCAAAAACAGCAATTCAAAATTAAATTTTGATATAAGAAATTCAAATTTTAATCATTTTTCTGAATATTTTTTTTAAATATATTGTTCACAAAAGCATATATCACAAAAATACAATATATTATTATTTAAAGGAATTTATATTATATAAAAATAAATATTGGAAAATAGAATGTTATATAAAAAAAACTTTATTTTTCAAGCTAGAAAAATATTATATAACATTTTTGCTTGATATACATCATGATATACAATATTTTTTCCTTAAATAATTATTTTATTTTCTAACTGATATAATAAATATCAAAAATCTATTTTTATTTAATAGAATTCTAGATTTTATAAAATGAACATTAAGAATATTTAAGAAATTTGTCAAATATAGAATCATAATTAAAAAATACTGAAAAATAATAATGAGTTGCTAGACATTGGGGCGTTCATAAATAAGAATACAGAACGAGAATATTATATAAAATATAATGCTGTACAGAAAAAAAAAATAATTGCAAATGATAACTGATATATGAATTTCAATAAATTTCTACAATTTCAGATTTCAAATAAATTTTGTAAATCAAGTCAGCAATGAAAAGTAAGATAGAATTTCGTATATAAATAAAATTTATATTATTTGCTTGCTTTATAATTATTAATAAATACAAACAAATTCATCACAAACTATATAAATAAAAAGAATTTATAATATTTTATTAACAACAATCGTTTTTTATCAAGGAAATTTAGAAATTTCTTTATAATAACTGTAGGATATAGATTTTTTTTCCGAAGAAATTATCTTATCATTCACTTTGCCACAATTTTTTGGAAAATGCAATAGCAAATCATTTTTAGCATTCATAATCTAATTAATATTATTTTGTCTAAAATCATTATGTGAAGAAAATTAATATTTGCATTAGTCATGGCTAAGATTAATTAATTTTTGGAGAAATAAATGCGATGCGCATGATATTCCTATTGCAAACAATGCTCCTTACTGTAATCATCACATATTACTAAATGGCTGATTTTAAAGTGTAGTAGCAATACCAACTTAGAAAAATGCCTATATCAGAGATGAGAAATCTGTTTTGGGCCTTGCATAAAAAAACATACACCTTATTATATAAGAATTGATGTAAGCTCATGATGAGCTATTCAAGCATTTATCAAAAAATATTATTTTATCAATATACAACATAGCGAATATTTTTACTTTTTGAATAAAAATTTTGTATTAAATATTATCTTTTTATACCTTATGCCTAGAAAATATTTTTGTGTATCCTTTTTGATATATATGTCATCATTGCTGTACATCGTATTAAGAAAATATGTTTCTCGTATAAAATAATATGAACATTAATTTCTCATTTATACAGATGGACTTAAATTAGATTCAATATACTTCATTAAATGTGTGGAAAAAGTTCTTTATTCCATAAATAAAAAAGTAATACACTTAAATAATGAAAATAAACTCGAATTTTTTTATATTTATATTTTTTAACTTATGATATTAGAAAAAGAAAGAAATTTTTTTCACAAGTTGTGGGGATTAAAAATAATTTTCAGTAGTTTGTAATATTATTAGCCAATCTAATAAATTACAATACAAATTGAAAAAACTTGACAAGATTTATATTATTTGTAGTACTCATATAGCTCCATTTCACTAAAACACACTAAAACATATTCTAGAAATAAAAGATTCAAAATTCTTTTGTACAAATTGACAATGAATTTTTTAAATTTATTCCATTATAACAGGAATATTAAAACTATAATTTATAGATATGAATAGTATGATTCACTAGACAACATACAAAATTTCAAAACATCTAAATTAAAGCATAAAATAATTCAAATACCTGATAAACGTCTATTTTCTTCTTCTTCCGAATTATCATATCTTTCTCCTGTATTTATTTCAGTATCTGAAATGAATTTTATTTAAATTTTTTTTATTTGAATAATTAAAACTGTAAAAATTTTAAACTAACTATATTCGGTAAATCTTAAATAATATCAAGAATTCCAACTATTGTACAGTAAGTAATTAAATTTGAATATATTTGATAGAAATAATTTATAAGGTAATTAAAATAGAAAAGTTTTAAGGCCTTATGCAGTTTAACACTCGAAAAAATTTATCAAAAATATTTTGTCATTAAAATAACATAAATCGTCATTTATGAACGTATTTGTTTAAAATAATAGTTTATGATTGATTATTTGTTTTAATTAAAATCAAGTATGAACAGTAAAATTAATGAAATAATTAAAATAAATATATAGTGTGTTTAACAAATAACTAGTCGTTTTCTCCAAAATGATTTGTGTTAGTACAAAATTAAAAAACAAATGCTGATATCAAATTATAGTACAAAATTAATAACAAATTTCAATATAAAATCATATCTAAACTTTTTCAAATAAAATATTTTCAGCAATTCAAAATGTATTTTTCAAAACCAAAATTTTCCTTTATCATCTTTTCAATGATCATAAACAAAAAATCTCAATGCAAAAGTTGAAGATCATGAACCTAACCTTGAATTAAATTAATCTTTGGATTAAATGAAATTTTATTAATTAGGAATAATTTTTTTGCAAGGTTAGCTCAATCTTTGAGTTGTTAATATTTTTTTAAATACAGTTTATCACGTTGAAACACATGATATTTTAATACAAATCACCACCTGTGGTTTGTTTTTGAATTATATAAAGGTAAAATACTATTAAAAATGATCGTTAGTTAGATTATGTGCAGTGAAATGAAATGTGCAGTAATAATTACGAACTTTTAATAAATTATTAAAAAACAATAAATTAATGTAAAAATAAAACCGAGATAGCATTTGAATATTTATTATATACTTCTGTTTTCTGTCATTTGAACAATAACTACTTCAGTCCTAAAGTAATCACAAACTAAGGATTTTATAAACTATCCGGATCCATGACCTGATGCTCTCAATATGGCTATGAATTCGTTTGTTTTCAGTATCAGAAAGGACTAAACTTCATAACTATTATTATGTAATTTAGTCCTTCACCATGAAGAAACTGGAACAGAATTTATGCATAAATTTTTGATCTATAGCAATAGGCATCCTTTTGTTGTTTGAATGTTAGTATCAATTCTTTTTTGTCTTTCAGAGATTACTAAGCAGTGGACTATTTTAATGTCCATCTAGCGGCGGAACTATTCCAACGATAGAATCAGTCGTCTGGTTCAAAAGCGAGAAACCAGATCCTTCCCGAAAATCTGGTGTGTGAATCCAGAATTGAATCCTAATTCACTTTATCCAGCTAATATTAGTATCAGTTCTGTTGTGATTTTATGCTGCTTTCCATACTGTATAGACTAAAGGCGGGACATTTCTATGTCCACCATAAGCTGCTTATACTTCTGGTAAATCAGCCATCAGGCGGAGGATGTGGTTTAATGAACCGAGTCCGGAAATCTGGAAAAATCTGGAGATGTGAGATTCGGGAATTGAACTCTAATTTTCTAGGGTGGAAAATACACACGCTTCCACTGCGACCATCCGGTTGATGTTAGTGCCAGTTCATAAATTGATAAAGCACTTAAACAATTTGTGATTTCCTTTATTTTTCTGGAATTTATTCTAATGAATTCATATGTCAATCTATAGAATTAGGCTATCATGCAGAATCTGATTATTTTATCTTAAACGACACATAACGATTATCATTATAAATTTTAACATATGTTAATTTTTCATGACTTTAATACGCACAAAATCAGTGATTGATATTATTTTCATCAATTGTAACATAATATCAATACAGTATTGTACAGTATTTATAAATTATCTTGATTGATAACGCATAATACATTTCTGATATTTTGAAAATATAAAAGAGAAAATCATTGTTTTGAATTGCTTTAACATGTCTGAAGATGCTCTGATGTCACCAGCGATCATTTTTCATTAACTATCAATAATCGAGAATATCTTCAGTAAATGATTCAAAAATTGTTGAGCGTTAAGCTACTGTTCTTGTGGAACTTTGACAGTACATGATAGAATTCTATGAACGTTACGTAAAACACATATTTAAAATCAGTACACAAAACACTAAAACGATGGCCAAAATTAATGCTTTATGTCAAAATAAAAATTCCTAGAACACGAAGAAACTGGATGGAAAAAAAAAGGCAATAGAAGGACGTATTGGAGCCCATTTTAGACATTATTCTTATCGTTGATCGAATATAGGAAATATTGTACAAGTAAAAAATATAATTCGATTTAAGACAATTGAAAATTAGCCTTTTTCATTGTATAATTAGTTTTCATTTTTAAATCACCTAAATTTCCAAAATTTTATAGTTATTACATTAAAGTAAGATCCCAAACTACGGCCCATAAGAATATTTTTATCCGGCCTACCATGTTTGTTCCTTATGAAGTTTTATAATATATAAACACAAGAAGAAATTAAATAATAATTTGAAAATACCAAAAATTATTATAAATATTCTGAATATTTATTTCCTAAATTTAATAAATAATGTCTTTCAAGCAAGCATCATAATTCTTTGAAAAAATACTTCGTTGTTTAATTCAGGGATCGCAAACGGCATCATTTTGAACGTTAATTGCCAATTTTTACGCTGGCGATCACTATGTAGCAAAGAAATTTTTTTTTAACATTTCAATGGCGCCCAGAACGTTAAAATTATTATTTTAAAATGGCAATAAAATGAATGATTTTTGCATAATTTTTAATGTACGTATTAAAATAAATATTATTTTGTCATTAATTACAGATAATTTTCTTTGGAAATAAAAAAAATCGTTGTAGTGATGCAATTAAGCGCAGTGATTCATCCATTTTAAAATCTGCAGTGAGACAAAATATGAAAAAAAATCTACCATTATGATTATAAGACAACGTGGACTGTTCACAATTAATTCCAGCTCACATTTTTAGAGAACGATTTCTCGTTTAATTACAAAATCCTCAATCTATTCTAATATGACCCGCCATTCATTTGAAAACTGTGTTATGCTGCCCTTTTCTAAAAAGGTTTGTCATCCCCGGCATTAAAAACATTAATCTTAACAAGAATGTGTGAAATGAATAATGTGAAAATTAAGTTTTAAATTAAGAACGTGCATAAAAAGAAAATGAAATATTTTCTTTAGTCTATGACGATGGATGGCTTAAAGAAACTGAAAAGCTAGCTAGTTTAGCAAAATTTCCAATAATAATTAGCTGTGATAACAACTCCATTAATTTTAAGGAAACGGGAGGCTGATGCCATCTTAAATTTACTGTTTTAATCGACAAATATCCTTAACAGAAATAACGAAACTCTATCAGAAGATTGTTAACCGATACCATCGTTAATCGAGGCCACTATATTGTATATTTATTATTAAGGAAAACTTCAAACAAAAAATATTTGAAATATTTTAAAAAAACGACAGAACAATAATAATAAAATTTTTTTAAACTGATAGACTATAAATGATATTCCAATCGCATATTATAAAAATTTCTAATTAGAAATCTTCTAAGTGATCATAATTGCAAAAAAAAAAAAAAAAAAAATTAATTTAAAACTTCATATAAAGATATTGGAGAATTAATTTTAATAATTTACCACCGTCAAAACTGCCGCCAGAGAGCAAGCAACAAAATGGCGGACGAACAGCGCACCACCTGGCTATCGGAAGTTTTTTTTTTTCCAAAGATATTTTGAAATTTATATAAATTACCATCAGATATTTTCAGTTTAAAATGTATTTTTATGTTCCAAATTTAAACACTATTATTTAGAACAATAGAGATATCTACAGCAATCTTTGTAAGATAATACACACATAAGGACATGTTAAGTTAAATTATTCAGCATAAACAAAATTTATTTAATTGACAGAGTTAAAACTAAAGTAAATGTTTAAAATTATAATTCTTAAATAAAAATCAAAACTGTCAAATTATGCTGAAAAGGAATATCTGTTATAATAATTGTTTTCCTATAACAAAAATTTATATAATAATATAGTCAATATTCCTTATTACAGGTAGTCCTCACTTAACGATCGAGTTCCGTTCTCATGGCTTGGTTGGTAAGCGAATAACTTGTTCCTATATATTTAGAAAATATTGGAAACAAATTTCAACTAAAAAATTTATATGTTTAATTATGCACAAAGTATTTTTCTTCAGATTTTTGGAACTACGAGTGTGGGGGAATTACATGCAATAGAAATCATAAGCGATGCATATGAACGAAAACCAAATTTTCTGTTAAAAAAAAAAAAAAAATGGTAAGCTCAGACGTAAGTTGAAGCAGTCGTTAAACAGATAGCTGGCTTAATTAGAAATCAAGAAAATCAAATTATTGAAATCTAATATCAGTTTATAATGATCTATAAGATATAATTTCTTATATTACAAATGTTTCCCAAATTAATGTATTAAAATATTAATTAGAAACATTTTTGGCTGAATTAACTACAGATGTTTTGCATATAAAATATAATTAGCATTTCTTGTTAGATAATTTTTAAAAACTTTTTACTAAAAGTTAGATAACACTATCCATATTTATTAAAAAAAAAATAAATTAATGCTTAAAAATAATTATATTTATAAATTTTTACAAACCAATTCGTATACAGGTGGGAAATTCTCTTTCAGGATACCATATTCCATTTTCTGTTTTACATTGAAGAAGTAACACACTTCGTCCTCCGAGAAAATGATAACCTTTTCTGCATATACCTGTACAATTCCTATAAAAAATATCGAATGAAACAGATTTTTATATTACTCATTTCATTATAAATAATTAACTAAATATATTTCGAAGTTGGCTTACGAAAATTTATTATTTACATAAAAATTTTTGACTTTAAAAAATATTTAAAGTTTTATTCTAAATAAAATGTCAAAATTTATTGTATTCATATTGAATTATTGATCATGTATGTCAACAAATTTCATAATCATATTCTTTTTTTCATTACAACTCAAACGTGTTCATTTTTATTCACATTTAATAAAATACACACTTCGAATACTTAATAATTTGCACACCTATAGTATGGATTATATTAGTTCGTATAATCTTATAACGTGCGAAAATCATAATGTCATTAACTAAAAAATTTATCTTCTAGATTTTTAAATATCTGTGCTTCCTATCAACTAAGGAAATAACAATAAAATTTTAGATATCTAGATAGATCTAGATATCTATTTTATAATCCATATTATAAACAACTATATATATATATATATATATAGAACAATTTAAATAAATAGATTAAAACCGGAAAACTTATGGCACTAGTATCACTACTAATCGTAAATCTTGTAAAAATTCAAATAAATAAAATTTAAATCTTAATTTTTGCAATAAACTAATTATTTGCAATACAGTAGAACCCCGTTCATACGTTTTTGAAGGGGGTTGATAAAAATTATGTACAAGTGAGATTAACGTTAAAATGAAACTTTTTATTTTAATTAACTTTAAATGTTGAAAAAATACGTTAAAACTTAAAATTAAGAAGTTTAATTAACCATGATGGACAAATACAAACGTGAAAGGACCATGATGGTGAAATACATACGTGAAGTCCTTATTTTTGTCTATTAAAAAACAAGTATATTTTTATTGAAAGTATAAATTATATTATAAGGAATTATTCTATAAATAATTATTCTGTTTTTTGAAACTTCTTTATTAATATTTAGGTATGTTGCAAAAATACGAGATCGTTCTGAAGAAACATCGATGAAGGGCCAATATTCATTTATTTTCACTGTGTATCATATGCTTATTAAGTTAATCTTAAATCGATCAAGATTTTTTAATTTCGAATCAGAAATTATAAATTTTCCCTAATAAAATAAAACAACTAAAATATAAAATGTTTTTATGTATTAAATTACATGGCACTTCTAATGTGATATTGAATTTTCTAAATTTTATTAGATATCAAATTTTTCTCCTCTTTTTTTGTATATTAAAATAAATTTAATAAAAATAAAGTATCTAAAAGACAATTTTACAATATATATAACTTAATAAATACTCAACAATGTTATTCGTACTTATTTTTAATATAGACCTACATTGATTTTAACGAAAGTTATTTCCAGTTCAGTATTAATTAATTTTAAAATTTTCATTAAGAAAGTTTCTTACTAAGAAAACTTTTCCTTAATATCAGTTTAGATCAAATTCATTTAAAATATTTGCATGTGCATCATATGTGACAAGTTTTGTTTTTCTCCCAGCAAAAAATATGTGTAACTTAGAGTAGCTCTCCTGCAAATAATTGCTTAACTGCATTGAAGCCATACCGAAGGCGCAACAAATTTCAGAATCATATAAAGTGTGATCCGTTTAATATTGTTCAATTATTCTTCATTCAAATTTTTTTTGCGATTTAATTATTAATGCTGCACATCAAAACTCTATTTGAACATCTCGAAATAAAATAAGCAAAATGTTCATTAATTTTTAATTTGTAAAAAATAAGCGAAAAAATTAAAAATTGAATAAAAATAAAATGACGTATGTACGTATTGAATGAATGTACGTATGTACAGTACATTCATTTAATATGCACGAAAGTAAGGAAAATACTAGATTAGAATAATGCTTAATCTTACAACGAATAATGAAAATTAAAATTTTTAGCTTTAGTGGCTTAATAAATTATAGTATTTTGGTCCATCTTAAAAAAATAAAGGACACCGAAAATCTTTAAAAAAATAAATAATACTGAATATATAATAAGTATTTTCATTTCACACAAATTTTAAAATCAATTCTTACATTTTATCTTTAAAAATTTAATTTTGAATGAACTTTTCGTTTTTTTCGGATACGAAAAAATAAGAAACAAATACAATAAGATTGTTGGAGCACGTTTAGAAATTAAGAATTATGAAATATTATTTTATTTATTTTAATTTTGAATTATATTAAATATCGATATTTAATAGTACATAAAATATTTATAAAAATAGAAATTTTCGTTTATGATAACTTGATTGGCATTAAATACTATATTTCAATAAAGATAGAATTTACTTCCAATAGTTTACTTAAAGATATAATGACTTCCAAGTTTTACAAGAATTACTTCCTAGATTATAAAGATAGAATTTACTTCCAAGATTTTACTTCCAATAGTTTCTTAGAGATCGAAATTTAGAAGGTGCTAATGTTGATCTCATAAAATTTGTTTTGACTCTGAGTCTAGATCAGGAATTCTTAACGTTTTGATGACTCCATACCCCAAATGGATTGTCCAATATGGGTCCCATATCCCCTTGAGTAGATTCTATCGCGTTCCATTCACGCACTACCCAAGCATAAATTAATACATTAAATAAAATAAAATAAATACCAGTACTCAGAGATCGAGTCCCATACCTCTAAGGAATATGGGACTCGATCTCTGAGTATGAGTATCCCTATCCCTTATGATTATCTCCCCAAGGGTATGGTA
>WUQG02026323.1:0-30821 GCA_011317285.2 Androctonus mauritanicus | reverse complement strand
GATGGGATCCGAGAATGAAACTGGGGTTCTCTAAAATGGAAAATCAAAACTTTTCGAGGCAACCAATTCAGGTAATCATTTTCTTTTTTTGTGTGTAGTTTTATGCCGCTTTCTACCCAGCGAGTACTAAGTGACAAGGCATTTCTAGGCCCACACCTCTACTAGGGTTAGCCGTCAAGTGGAGATGAGGTTCAACGAGCCGGGCACGGAACCTTCCTGAAAAAATTGGAGATGGAAAGCCGAAACGTTTCCATGCCGCCGACCATTAGCCGCTATCAACACTTGTTTTGTTTTTCACTTTTTCTTTCAATATGTCAAAACAAATAGCCTAGACAAACAGTTTAAATACGCTGGAACGTTCGGATTCAATTCCAGAGCTCACATTTCTAAATTTTTTGTGTCGGATTCGCTTCATTGAACATCATCCTTCACCTGACGACAAACTTTCGCAACAGTTTTGAGGGGCCAAGTAAGCATTGGAATGACTCTCAACCTTTAGTCCAAAAGAATGGATAACAATGTAAAATTAAAAAACGTTAATTTAAAACAATAATCCAATAAAATAATTAATTTGAAACAGTTAAGATTTAACATAACTGAGTTTAAAGAAAAATATGAAATGCAGAATGGAATTCTATCATGGACTGATCAGACATTGAAGAATAGAGATCAATGGGTCCGACCAGAATAGAATTCCTTTTGAATAAATACGAATGGAATTGAGAAATCGATTCCTTATCACAGCAATGCTCAACTTAAACTTATATACCACTTTCCAAGCCAAAAATACAGCGAAAATTCAAAAATCCGAATCCAAAAGTTCGAATCCCAGAAATCCGGACTTAGGAAACTCAAACTTTTTAAAAATTTCGGGCTTTAATGTAGGAGTGCTTTCGAATCGACAAACAGTGCAGCAGCTATAACAGAAATTGCAAAAATGAACGAATAAATACATTTATTTTGATAAATAAAGCATCATATATTTGTTAGTGAATAAATCAACAAAATTTGCATGTTTATCTCTCCTTCATTCTTCTTTAAATTTGAATTTTAAGAGTACTATCTGAGAATCCGAAAATCTGGACAGATTAATCCCAGAGCAATTTGGATTTTTGGACGTATTTTACACGATGTACTAAAGAATAATGGCTCAATTTTTATCAACTTCACTACCCAGCATTGTGTAATTCTATGTAATTTTAGCGCCAAATATATTTGAATTTGAAAATGTAATCGATTTCGTTTTCATTTCAAAATGAAAATGCGCCATTTCTAGGATCACAGATAAAAAATGACACCCGTGTATGGAGCATCAGTGTCCAATAGTCATTGTTCATCTAAGAATTAAAGCACATTTAAACAATATATAAATGATTAAATAATGTAAATAGAAATAAATATATTAAAATTAAATGTAAAATTTATTTTTAATAAGATTCCATAATAAAATCTAAGAAAATATAAGAGTAAATGATAAGTTTATACTAAAACAACGACTATAAAATAATGAGAGAAAAAATGTTATATAAAAACAAAATTTTAAATGTAATCATGTAAAATGTATGTTTTATTTAATCTTAATTTTGTAATTGCAGCAAGTTCATTATTGACTCTTTCCATTCCAAAAGAAATAAAAACGTATATTAATTAGATTGATCGGTTTGGTGTCCATCAGTCCATATGATAAATCGCATAAAAATTATCCTATTTGAATAAAATTTACATTTACGCTATTATGAATCACAAAAAAGCCAAATCGATAAAAATTATCGATACAGAATAAATATTACTATTGTATTAACAGACATTGTTAATTTATAAGACAATACACGAGTAAATAATAATCGATTTGAATAAATTCACTTATATTGTTGAAATCCTACAGAGAATCAAGAATATTGAAAATGATAAAACTTGGATCATTTATTACGTCGTAAATAATTATCGGATTTCGATTATTTTTTTAGCAAACACGATTTTCTTGTCAATTCCAATATGATTACAGTACACGAATTTCATTCCAATCAGATGATATTTAAGCCAGAAATTGTCTCAAAATTTGTGAGTATTTTTTCTATTACATCGATAATATTGACAGCATTTTATATTCATTCTCAGTAGGTTTGGATCAATAATTAACATATATGAATTTTATGTTAAATCGGAGAAACATTTTGTGAGTTATCTTGCTTAAGGATATCTTGCTAATAGATAAATTTAATTCATATATTCTTTAATTTTATTTTGAAATGAAGGTTCGAAAAAATATATAAAGTCGAATACTGGAAAGAAACTATAATCGTTTCACTTATCTAAACCGGATAATATCGTAGTCCGTAGTATCAGTACCGGATAATATCGTAGTATTGTATATAAATATCAGTGTGATTAGTATTAAGAGTATAAATGTGATTAGTATTATATTTATATTTAAAAATCATTTATATAAGTTTATTATATAATTTTGAAATATAAATATATTGCTAAAAAGTAGTATTTTAGCAATTTTATGAAGGTATTACTCAGTACCATTTCCCAACCTAAACTTTACTATGTCAAACAATTTCAACTTTACAAGTCAAAAATCTTTGTTACTGAATAATTGCTCAATTTTTAATAATTTCATTACATGGCATAAAATAAATCTATGTATAATTTTAGTACCAAATATATTTGAATTTGAAAATCTGATCTATTTAGTTTTTATTTGAAAATGATAATGACTACATAAGTGTATGAAACACAGTTTTGAAGTTATTAGCATTGAATGAAAGATACAAAGAAAATATATATTGTTTCCATATTATTCAAAGATTATATTATGATAAATTTTATTTTCATTATTTCGGCATGTCATTTCTAAATTAGTTCTATTTATAGATAATAGAATTCTGAAAATCTCTGAACCTCCTAACTTAAATACGACAGACTGCTTTCCATAGCTTTTTTTATTATAATAATTTATTTAGGTGAAAAGTTCAAATAAATGTTTATGCTATCGCAATTTTAAGTTTTATACAAAACTTTTTTAATATTTTAATTTTTTAAGTTATTGGATAAATTACACTTGGGCCTCATGTACCTACTGATGTTTTATGCAATTCTTAATAGAGGATCAATCTCTCCAAATGGAGGAATCATTGATTCTTGGTTAAGAACCGCTGACTTATTATATCATGATTTAACTGAATTCGTAAATTTCCGAAAATATATAATATATACTTATGTAGTACCACCAGGAGATTTTGAAGTAAATGGTTTATTTCTAATTTAAAGTTTTTATAATTATTTTCTTTTTTGCTCCGATTTACGATCGAATGAAACAGGATCACCATCTTTATCTCTCCGAGAGGAAATAAAAATCAGAACACAGATTTAAGGAAAATTAGATATGCCATATTTACGGTTGGCTATGGGCCAAACAGCAGAGGGAATGACGGAAAGTATTATTCAGTAGTAATTTTATACAGATTTTATATAAAGTATTTCACAGGCTTTTAAAACCACACATTTAATTTTTTTTAAATATTAATTAAATACAGTCTTTTAATAGGTTTTTATTTGATTAGCGTTATGATATTTACGCGAGATACTGTCTCAAAATTTATGAACATCCTTTCTATTATTATGTCGATAATATTGGCAGCATTCACTGTCAATAGGTCTGATTGAATAATGGATTGTGGTAATATAGTAGTATATGAATTTTATTTAAATTGGCTAAGCATTTACATGCGTTATGTTTATTGAAATTTAATGTTTCTGACAATTGGGATTTTTTATTTAAGATAGTAAGCCTCTGATACCAACATCATCAAATTTCAAACATTAACGATCCTTGAGAATGATAAATTTCAAACTCAAATTAAATATTGGAAATAGTCGAACCAACAGACTAATCTGTTTCCATTTCTTCATAAAACACTTTTTGATTTCATGGAATACTACTTAAAAAGTAATTTCAAATAAATTTTCCAAAACAGATTTGTCGGATGCATGGATTTTGATCGATCACTTTAAATTATATCATTTTTTTGGGTATTAGGATATATATGTATATCCAGACATTTGTGCAACAAGGTCCAGAGTTCTAATGCATTACTAAGAACTTACATCCCATACACTATATTCATATATGCATGTGTATATAGTTTATATAATACAATTGTCTTATTTTTTATAAAGATCATAAAAACTTGAAACAATTGCAAAATTGCATTAAAAAATTATATTATTTATGTTAAAAAAAAACTAGTAGTAACAAACAAATAGTAACAACGGATTAGTAACAAAATTATTCACCTTACTAGTCCATCCTATATTTCTTCTATGGTTAGAGAATAATTTTTTCGAGTAGAATATTTGAAAGATGATCGTCTTTATAATCTTATCATTGTATCATTGCATCATTGTAACCAAATTTGGCATGTAATGTATGATGTGGTGCTATTATCAAGGATAATGTTTTTTAATCAAAAGGACCGTCGAAAACAGAAATTACACATATTAATGTGATTTATTTTAGCGTTGAAATTAAATTATTAAATTTAAAAATAGTTGAAAGAATAAAAAGACAATTAATTATAAAAGCTAATTTTTTACGAATTTTTGAAGTTCAAATATTTAACATCGATTTTTTCCCTATTAAAATTACAGTTATGAAATATTTATTGCCACTAGTAGTAGTTTTGTATTTTGTATAAATTGTTCTAAATAAATATAGTTGACGCGTGTATGACTCGGCGGATGCAATTCTGCGCTATATGAATCCATGATATACGAGCAACACAGATCATATGAAACTTGTATAACACTATTATCGTAAAAAGTAAAATTTTAAATAAAACTAAAGTTTCGAAGATAATCCAAGACAATTTTTCTTAAAGTTAATTCTAAGGGTTTTTTTTTTTTTAATTTTGTTATAATGAAAGCAAAGTATTTTCATATAAACTAGAGAAATTTAATAGTTCTATGATAATTACAACTGAAATTATTTTTTTCAAACATAAAAACAACTATAATAATAATTTTGACAGTAGATGGCGGGATACGTTAATTTTTTTTTTATATTTTTAATATTGCTTGTTTTAATTAAATTATTCGATCCTTAAAACCTATTTAATTTAAAAATATAAATATATTTTTATGCTTGTTTAAAACATTAACTTTCTAAGAGAGAAAACAGATATTTATAACAAAAGATATTGTGATCAGCTTATGAGAAAATAGTATAGCTTCAGCAATTTAATTTACTTTTTATTGAAATTCTATATTATGAAACTATTCATAAATATCTATTTATGTTTATGCTTTTTATTTTTGTAAACAAACTTTTATCATCAATTTTTCATGGGGCAATGCAATCAAAATTTATTTAAAGTTAATCGAAAAAATTGTTAAACATTAGAAAGAAAAATAAAAAAAAATTGTACTATATTTAATAATTTCAAAAAATTCTTTCCGTTTTTTGAAAACGTATCTTCAGCTGTTTATACTAACACAGTAACATAGTATTGTATTGTAATTACTTGAAACAAAATCACGAAAATTATGCGTAAGCTACAGTATTTTATATGATTTTCTATCATTCAAAATAAAAGTATTTTCTTTTGAGTAGGTTTATATTTTATTTTAGACGAAAATTATTATTGTGCATGCATAACTTTTACCTAAAATAAACTTCAAAATGTTCTTGAAGCTTATTTTAGATATTCAAGTTGTATACACTGGTGATCAAAGAATGTGCATCACTTGAGATTTTCATATTTTTAACTATTTTTCGCCATGGTATGTTGCATTAATGATTAGCATCGCAACTAAAAATATAAACAAAAGAAATTTATTTATAGTTAAGGAAAAACTATCAATAAATATCTTTTTGTTTTGATACTATCCTGACACAACCAAGGAATAACTGCAATATTCCATCACCATCTATGCACGTCAATATTATCTGATGCAATCTGTAAGAAAAACTGCCATATATTTAAGTTATTCGAATGATGCTTATCATTTTAAGGAGTGATGTACTTTCTTTGAACATCTGTGTATAATAATCAGTATTAATTAATTAAAATTAAAATAATAACAAAAATCTGCTGATAATTGAATATTCTCTTATTCTCTCAAATTTCTATTAAGCTTTAATTGAACTAGAGACTACAATTTGAGAGGAGATTTAAATGATTAACTTTTCTTCAATCTGTACTCAAACAGCAAATCTGATTAGACAGTTTGAGCAGGGATTTTGAAGTGGAAATTACTCATTTCATCTCTCAAATTGCTCAATCTCAGATTCTATTAAAAAATATCCAGATATGTTCTTTAATAAATGCAATATTATACATCATTCTTCTCCAAGAGATTGGGATGATTAATCTTTCTGTGTATGGACAATTATTGTCATTTATTTAAATGAAATTTTGATTAAAGCAACCGTTCAAAGAACAGTTCAGTCAGATTTCTACATCGGATCATCAAATAAGCTTCTTTTCAAGATGCGTGTTCTCATTCTTTTCAAATCGATTAACACCTGTTTTCATTTGAAGAGAAAAACTGAATCGGCAATAAAGAGGACGTGATTCTACTGATGTTGAGTTCACGAAATCAATTTGATCTAGCTTCTCTATATTGATGTTAAGAGAACAAAGCTGTGAATATCACACTCATATTAGAGAATGATAGCTTTTCGAGTTACTTTAAGATAAAGTTAGAATGTAGGTTGCAATAAATGACAAGTCTACCTGTTTAATTTTTAATAAATATTTTGATCTTTTTATTGATCAAAATATTTAAATCGATTTAAATATTTTGATCCTTTTATCGACTTATTGTGTCAACTGTTAGTAAATATTATATTCTACAGTGGATTATTCTGAAATTTATCTGCATATTTAATTATTTATATTAACCTATTATAAAACCTAAACCCAAACCTAAATATTAACCTATTGTAAAACCTACTAAACATCTTGATCACACAATTCTGCATGAAAATTCGTACTATAATTTGCTACGGTGGCCACAAATGCATCTTTGATTTTATGATACATTTATTAATGTTATCGATTTAAATACTAACGATATAATGTACGACATCTAAAAAACTCGTCTTGTTGAAAGTCATTTATACTTATTTTCTTAATTACTTTATTTCTATTATATTTTCATTATGTATTTTGTTCTAGCTAAAAATGTTTGCTAACTATTTTAAACCAAAAAAATATGAAAAAAGTTTTTTATAAATAAATTTTTTCTTTTCTGAAATTTTCAGTTCATCAAATAAATTGTTATTTTATACTGTCGAAAAGATCAAGCTATGATAATTAATGTAAATATTTTCCTAAAGTAGTGAATAATATGCAAAAAATTCAAAGAAATATATAACGATTTTTAAATTCAATCATTTTTTAGTCTTCCTTTTCCCTAAATATCGCCATTAAAAATTGATATGAGACTCGTCCTTATTTTAGCTTAATTCCATATCAAAACTGATAAAATATATATTTAAATTCTTCATATGAAGTAATGTAACGTGATCAAGCTTTGGTGAACTAATTTTTTTGGACTAGAATCTGGACGCAACATGCCAATCTCTATCCTTACGATTTGCCACACGCGATGAGATTATCTGAAATGTATTTTGTTCTAACTAAAAATGTTTGCTAAACCATTTCGGATAATCTCATCGCGTGTGGCAATCGTAATGGGCTCCAAAATGGACAATTAAACTTTCTATTATAGACCATCTAGTTGCCACTGTGGGAAATTGTATTGGCTGAACTTCTCTCTCATTTAATCTAACTTCTCTAATCTAACTATGTTTGAAATTTTCAAAATATTTTATTTAACGTCAATATGATTAAACAAAAGCTGAGTGAAAAAAATATGCTAAAAAACTGAAAAGATTGAAAATCTAAAAACAAAAAAATCTAATAGAAAACGAAAGAAAAATAACTATTCTTATTATATCTAAAATAATATAGTATATCTCAAAATACAGTAAGCGAAAAAGATTTCAATTAGCACGATTTTAAAATTTATGGGCTGTATGCAAATGCCAAATAAGAGACGTTTTGGTTACAAAAGCGTGCTGAATATAATGATATCATTATTATACGATCATATCATTATATCCATGTCATTGCGCTTTGTAGTCAATAATGATATGATTATTATTGACTACAAAAGCGTGTTGACATGGATAGTTTATTTAAACGCCAGAAATATATGTGAGGATATAACTCTAAAATGAATATTTGTTAGTGTCTTCAAACAGGATAAGCTGAATGAATAGACAACCCATAATCCGTTATCGAAATAGATTCTTATTTAATAGTCCGGATAGTTGATTAAAATTGAATTATTTTTCATCGAAAACACTTTATTAGCCTTAAATCGCTAATACTTCGAGGATATCGTCGTCTTGGATCGAGACAAGAAGATTCCTGAGATATAGATTTTTTCCTGAAAGTCATCATTTCAGAATAAGACGGGAAGAGAAATTTTTCACTGTGAGAAATCAAAAAATTTACATTTTGAAAGATTTCTTCATTATGAATAATCATATATTTAAAATAAATATTACTACATAACCCTAACATATACTTTTTTTTTTTTTTTGTCTCTACAATAAAAATTTATTTCTTTGTGGAAGAAACAATTATTAACTGTCAATTATATGAAATGATGAAATGACCAGATTAAAATCGGAAAAATATTTTTCTACAAAAGTAATTAAATAAAGAATTATTCTCTTTTATAATATACTAACAAATAAGTACTGTATTATTTGTTCACTCTAGCTTATGTTCTTGAAGATCTATCAAAAATTCATCTTAAGACTTGCATCCTCCTTGCAAAAGTATATTATGGGCTACCCAGAACTGGATTCTATCCATTTGTGATACACATTTTATCCGATTCTGATTTCAATGAATATGCAAGCAGAAAAATAAATTACAGGTAACCATCATATAACACGGTAGTTAGGATCCTATACAATTTCATGTGGTGCAAAACCGCATTAAACAGGATTAAAGTTTATCGAAAATTCAAAATCATGTTAGAGCGAAATTACATTCTATAAATACCATGTCGTGCAAGGATTGACGCAATTTTCTAATCGTGTTAAAGCGAAATGGTATTGTAGAAGCACCGTGTTATATGGAGATTGCTTGTACTAAAATTGATTTAGATCGAACTACAGTTATTTTCGAAAAATTTAAAAATTCCTTTACAATATTATGTAAATGGATATTTTTTATTACAGTTATTGTTTTCTAATTTTGTTAGAAATTTAAAACATAGCATTTTCTATATATGGTATAGGGAAAAAATATATATAAGCTTATTTTACATTTTGATAATATTTATATATATAGTGGTATCAGAAGAGGACAAGAGGACGGCTGTCCTGCGTCTCACGATTTTAGGGGGCTCAATTTATAATTCAATATGTTAGAAAAAATATATTTGTATATTTTTACACTGTTCGATTTCAGTGTTTGTCAAAATTTAAAATTCTCTATCAATGTTTTCAGTTTTCTTGTACACTTAGCGCTGTATATTTGTCAACTTTGTCTTTTTTTTTTTTTTTTAGTTTTTTGAAGGGCCTCAAAGTATTACTTGCACCGGGCTTGGCATTTTCTCCGAAAGTCCCTATACATATATATAAAACATTACTTTTTATCTATCTATGTATATATATTTCTTATGGATATACTGAATAAGAAAAATAATAGGAAACTCACGAAAATTAGGAAAAAATATATAATTTTTTTTCTTTTCTTGTGAAATGATTACAATTTCTTAAATTTCTGTAATAAGAAATACCTTTCCATTCTTTATTACTTTAAGCATCGCAAAGTATTATAAAGTATCTGCAATGATTGCGTTTCATTGGCTGCAAAGAATGATATAATTACCTGTCTGTTCTTAACAAGCGATGGTCTGATAATTTCTTGCACATGCAGACGTCAACAATTTTATTTCTGCTGCTTTCATCATTCTTTCATGCAAACAATGACTTTTACAGTCAATATTACTAAAGTTGCTGGAATTCCCATAAATAAAAATAACAGTTTGATTTTCTATGTACAGTGTTGTCTACTCAATTACATCCTCGTTATATGTAACAAATTTTATATAAACTTTTTCTATTAAATCTTATTGTTGTAGTCAGAAAGGAAGTTTTGAAAAATAATGTAGAAATGTATAAAGGAATGCGAATATTAAAGACAATTGTGATGAAAAATGCAATGATACGATTATATCAGGAAAAGGCCAAATTAATGAACCGTGTGAACTATTTGTGAGTATTGAAAATATTAACAGCAAAAATAAAAAATCCTGATAAATTGGGGCGATTATTTTAAAGTTGGATTTTCAGAATGTTGGTGATGAGATGTGGTCACTGTACTATCATAACAAATCCATTATCTGTGATTTATTATGAAAATCCCTGACGAACAACATTATGAAAGTATCTGGTCTGAACCTCCATTTTGATAACAAAGAATATCATAATAAATTTAAGAAATCTTCCAAAAGATTCTGCTTTAGGCAGAGGGCATTGAAAGATCGAAGTTAACAATGCACAGCGTGGCAGAACCGAAAATTTGAAGATTCGCATTGATTTATTATCGAAGTCCAAGATTGCTGAAATATTACATAGTAATTGAAAAACAATTAAAAGCCTATGTTCAATCAAATGATGAAAATGACTGATGGCGACAAAACAATTATTAATTTAATATAGTCACTTAATTGTTTAATATTTTGTTCTGTCACCTTTTGTCTAATACAAGTATATATTACTATGTTACTAAAATAACTGGCAGACTATTTTTTTTTAATTATTGATAATTTTAATCAAAATATTCACATAATTTACAGTTAGGATAAGAAGAGATAGAGCCAAATCTATAAATGATTAAAAGAAAAAGATGGCGAAGGTATTGGAACCGCTTTAAATTAACATACTCAATACTCATCTATCAAAGGATCGCATGTAGATCTAAAAGAATTACTGGATAACCAGCAAAAATTATTAATTTTGCGAAATAACAATTTCTTAATGTCAAATATTTTGTTCACTTTTGTGAAAATTGAGTAATTAGCAACCAATGACTAACAAATAATTTTTCTATTTTTAACTGAAAATATGTTAGCTGGATTTGGATCTACGAAAATTTAGTTTTTATAGATGAAACTTTCAATCGAAGAAATATATACTGTATACATATTAATTTAAAATCGTTAGGTAAATTAGTATACAACTCAAATGCATTTTCTCATAAAAATTATAATGAAATAAAATAATAAGCAAGTTTATTATTTAAAAGTAAACACATTTTCTTTCAAAATAATAATAAATATTAAAATCAGTGTATAAAATAAACGCTTTATTACCAGCATGCATGCAGATTATGTAATACATACTATATAATCCAGTATATATAAATAACTTATATATATGATGCAGTATTATAATTACTTAAGCTTCCCATCAACTATATAAACCAGTACAAAGAAAAAAAATTAAAATTTTGGATATTTACGAATGCAAAATATATTCTATTCAATAAAAAATGTTTTTATCTTATAGGAAAATCAAAACAAATAAAATTTAATAATAATAAAAAACTGCTATACTGAAACTAATTCAAGCGAAAAACTGAAAAAAAAACATTCCAAATTGCTTTATAAAATAAATATTCCGTTTTATTAGAGTTTTCTGACAATCTAAATGCCGAATAATAAAGCTTTTACTATATGTAAAATAACTTTACTAGTTCTAAAGCTGTAGACAAATTTATTGCCTTTTTATGCAGAAAAGTCAGAAAATAGCAATTACAAAAAACGGGGATATTACAACTTGTAAATGTGAAAACATTGGATATATAGTGTTGTGTTTACATATGACTATAATCGTATCATAAATTATTGAGTTTGTATAAGAGAAAATTCATAAATTTTACAATAATCTTGTCTCTTTTAATTCACAACTAAAAAATATCATTGATAAAATTTTCTTGATATTTTACTTTTTTTAAGAGTCTATTTAGATTAAATTAATTACGTTGAACTAACTAACGTAATTAGAAACTAGAAATTAGAATTTTTTTTTTTAATTTCTAGCTTATTTTAATTTAAAAAATACTTAAATGTTAATTGAATATTTTAAAATGGGATTTTTGTATATTTAATTAATTTAAAATTCATATTCACTCACTGCTACATCCTTATGTGTTTTAGAACGATTCTCGTAAGACTTAACATCAAGTTTGTCAAATTTACTACCAATTATTACTTAGTTTATGTTTATTTATTACCCATCGCTAGTACTACATTTGCATTGGAAGATATAATTTCGCATTACCTTAATATCTGACGATCCGATAATCCCACGAGCATCCTGTCCATTTGTACACGGCACCACTGTATACGCTCTATTATAATCGTTTTCCACATACAATATCTCTTAACCTTTCCCCTCGATTGCTTGACATGAATGAACGTGATAGTTGTATATACTAGAGTATTACTGTACATTTAAATCTGTAAAATAGGGATACAAAAACTCCAGTGGGCGGACCAATGTGGATTTTTATCAATATTATCATGCCGATACGATAAATTAAAAAAAAGAAAGAGAGAGAAAATTATGTTTTATTTTCGATATTTTTTTGTTGTTATATAAAAAGCTAATGCCATTTTTCACAGAGCTTTTAAAAGCCAATGGAAGGCAGACAATATATTTTTACAAAATTTTAGAACTTTTTTTAATATGTATGGTTTTTGTAATAGTACGTATATTTTTACGAATTTTTTTTATAACATTTTTTACTGGAATAAATTTGGTTGAAAAATTTGAAAAAAAATTCTTCTCCTTTCCTGATATTTGCCAGCGATAAATTTAATTTTTTCTATTTGAATCAATAACAAATAAAGTTTGTGCTACCGTTCTGTATAATATTATATATATTCTGCACAACTGCATTTATTAGCCAAATATGACTGAATTTAGTTATTAATTTAGGCAATAAGATGACAAATCGTACAGATCTTTAGTAAATTAAATTTATTAATTCCGCGCTTGAAATATTTTCTGAATTATAATTTTAAATCTCTTATTTAATAAGTTTAAAGTAAGTATGAATGGAGTATTCTCTAAAAGAGAATACTTCATTCATACTACTTACACTTAATCATAATTACAATTTTTTTAAGTTCCGACTAATTTTTTTTTTTTTTTTGCTATTTTAAACTATTTGTTATCGCTTTTCAGATGAAGAATTTTACAATATTAGTTATTTGATTTTATGCACAATTAATTTAAATTTTGTACATAAAATCAAAATATATTAATACAATAAATAAAAATTCTATTTTTTTTTTTACACAAAATACGATTATTTCTCAAAAAAAAAAAAAAACCCTGAATGCCAATTTTAGAAACTGGTAGTAGTTTCCGATTTAAAAAAAAAGTGCATAAAGTTTTGTAACATTATGACCGATTTTGCGTTTTCCATTGATTTAATATTTCTATTTATATAAGTTGACAGGTTAACAATATCAATTTGTCATTGTTTTTCTTAGAATTTTTGTTAATTTACTTTTATTATCAGATATGATATCTCCGTTTCATGGAAAACTGACTTAACCAGTTTTTCGATAGACAGATATTTACTCAAACACACCTCACATTTTTGAAAATGAAAACTAATTAACAATAATTTTAATTAAAATAAAGAAATCGACAGTGTTAACTCCCTTAACTTACGTAAAATGAGATGTTAAATCAACGGAAATGGCAGAACCGGATATGACGTCACGTAACATTACGCTGGTTTTTCTTGAAAATACAACCCGCTACGAAAAATAGCTGAGGACTTTTTTCACAAGAAATCTTGCTATATAATCATTTTCTGGATTTTAATTAAAAAACACCTTGTTCAAAGTTTCATGTGGATGTGGGTTAGTGCAACTCAAAATATATGTTAAGAACAGAGTTTTGCACTCCATAATATATAAAATTACTATCTCAATATTTATTTTTATTTATTTACGTATATTACAGATAACAGGTGTTGGCATAAAAAGAAAATTTCCTTTCCAAAATAAGCATAATATAAATAATAAATATTAAAAGGTCAAAAGAATATACTGTATTGTAAAGTGTCATTAAAAGTTTTAAAAACTCTTATATACAGTTATCTTCTTGTTTTCAAAAATCTTTTTGCATAAATAATAATGCATACATTAATTAAATCAAATACATTGTTTAAATACGAAATATTCCATATTTCAGAAATATAAGATTTTGGGAAATTTATAAAATTCAAAAACATTAAACATCATTAGAATGTTATTTAATTAGCATCATTAAATTAATAGTCGAGGCGACAAGTTTAGTTAGCAATGCATATAGGAATTGTGTTACAATAAATTAATTAAAAAATTGAAATTAATGCTTAAGATGAGTTAATATAGACTAATATAATTATCTGTGAATTATTTCAATATTTTGATGAATGTTTTTGTAGTTTTATTTATAAATTTGTTTAAATTAAAGACAGTTAAAATACTATATTAAATTAGGGTAGATCTACTTGTATTATTATTATATATTTTATATTTATCTGTATTGTACTAAATTTCTGAATTAAAAAGATTTAATTTTTATAATAATTTCGTAAATTTTAAAAGCATCAAATTTATGTAAATCGTTTGGAATCGGCTATTATTAAAATTCTATGTTATGAATCATTATTTCTGTCGTAGGATATCACGTGACACTACATTAAGTTATCATCGAGTGCCTAATTATGAAGCACTAACATCGGAATTTTGGAATTGTATGACCCTAATATAGTACTGAAGATGATGATAAATAATTTTTGAGATAAATTATAAGAAATAATGAGTCCTTATAATCCTTTATAATTTTAAGATAAATTATAAAGGATTATCATAAACTGCTCAAACTCGATATAAAGTTGAGCAGCTTATGATAATCCTTTCAAAAATATATATTGTAATTATGTAACACTAATGCTGAAAATTTATAATTCATTAGGAGTAACGATTGAAGATAAATTTTAAAACATTTGATATTTTTAAAATACTGTATTTAATATATATATATTGAAATGATGTATTATCTGGTTGCTCTATTCTTGTTCATCATTTGCTCTATTTTTTGCCTATTTTAGAACTACGTATAGTGAGTGATACATCAATAAACAAAAAAATTTATGAATTACTGAATTTTTTAAATTAAATAAGACGTTCTCTCTTTTGTCATCGTCTGCATCTAAAATATTCAATAGGTGAAAGTTCAATGCCTTTCTGACTAGGAATTTTTTTGTTTTTGTTTGAGAAGCGGATTAAACCTTGACCACATATTTCTATCGTAATTGTTATGTATTAAATTGTAGTCTGACCGATCCCTGTACTAAACAAACGATACGATTATCAATCCCACTATTTTTGAAGAGAAGAGAAAACTGCATTTAAACTCTGTACTTGTACAACATATCATTATTTTTTTATGGAAAGTGTTCTATCTGATTAATTGAATTTCTTTCTCATGGATTTCTAGTTTCAAAATATTCAAATTCCCTATACAATGAGATAATTCTTTACTCTCACTACTCACAAAGATGCCATTATCTGAATAATATAGAATCTACTCAATGTCGTGCATTTCGCTGTTATAGTCACAGAATGCGATGTTGTTGGCAACGTAACGATAAACTGAATATTGAAGTTACCACTTCTCCAACGAATAGAATCGTATTCATGATTTGCTGTGCTTCGTTTCCAGGCAAGTTCTTTATCAGTTGTGTTCCGGAAATGCAACTGCCAGACGTTACAAGTCTTCATAACTTTTCGTTTATTTATATAGCAATGTCCTTTTTTGTATACATGCCTATGATGTTTGGATATCAAATAAGATGCTTTTGAATTTCTGAGTTCAAATTCTTTTACTTATATATGATATTCATTCTATTCATTCCCTCATTGATATCAATATCCTTAATTATGCATGTATTAATCATAAATACAATATACAGAACTCTCGTATTGATGAAAATGTTAGAATTTATCAGAAATTATAAATATAGTAGATAAAATATTAAAAAGTTAAATATTTATTTTATATATTATCATTATTATTAAAATACATTATTTATTGCTAGGCTTATATTAAAAACATTATTTTCTACATGTTTGTAGACTTATTAATTATTAAACTGATTTTCTTTAAATTTAAGATATTTAAAACGCATATTATTCCAATAAAATCTCAAAATTATAACTGATTAATTTATTTTTACACGTTTGCTTTGTATTTGAATTTGTAGGCTATGTGTACTGACTTTACAACGTAATTATAAGATGAATTCACAAATAATAAAATATAAAAAAAGAATCAATAAAAAATTTCATTAAAAGAAGAGTTTTCGAAATTAAATATAGTAATTAAAGGAAAAAAATTATAAAAAACAATTCATAAAAGAAACAATTATCGAATATGCATTTGTAGAAGTAAATTGAATAAATATAGATTTATAAAATTTGATGGAACTCATTACTATTCAGCATTTAAATGCATTTATTGGTTTTTCAATTAAATTTTTAGGATATATAAAAATTTGTGAATTTCCTCTACAATATTTTTAATTATCATCTCAAAAGTAAATCTATGTTTATAATAATCGGAACTGTAACAATAAGTAAAATTTAATAATGAAGATTAATAATAGATAAAATTATTGGTAATATTAACTATCACTTTTATTCTCAGTTTAATGGCAACAAATACGCAATTTGTAGTAATAATAATAACATATAATTCTATATATATATGACAATGATAAAATCAATTGAAGAAATATAATTTCATCGTTAGCTCATGACATTGTTACTCTGTTACATAACAATACTGTATTTTCATTTTCAAACAAACTTTCAAACAGCTGAATATAAATTCTTAGAATTAATTATATGTCTTACATTTTATAATAAACGTATCTTCAAATATTTCATACTATAGTCTTTATTTTTTGAGCAATTAAACATAAATATTTTATAGTCTATAAAAGAAATTTTTTAATCGTAGAGATGTAAAACTTTCACTATTGTTATAGTGTGATGTCGTATGTTCGTATGTTCTCTCTACATCATTTATCGGATAGACGATGCCCACCCCTCACAGTGTGATGTACTTTATGGATGCTCCCTTGTTGAAATTTCGATCATCAAAATACGTGAGAAATTGAATCCTAATAGATTACAATAGTATAAATTAGTACCAATTACAATGGTATAAATCATTATGGCGATCACGGCCAATACGATTCTATTCTATTGATTGCATTAGATTATTTTGAGGATTTTTCACCAGGAATTAATCAATTAAAGAGGGGTTACGGGAAGGCCAAGTCTGAAACAGATCATTCTATTGTATTGAAGGAAGGGAATCAATGGGAAAGATCCAGATTCTATATGAAATGGTAGCTAAATTTCTGTGAATGAACATTCGGACAGAGGATTCGATCCAGGATCTATCGAATGGAAATTTATCGCTCTTCTATCCGGTGGATATTATTGTGATTAAAAAGTTTACAAAAAAATAGCTCATTTCTTGTCTATTTGATCAGAAATACTTCATTAAAGTTTGACGATGGAAAAAATATATACAAAAATGATCCATTTCTTGAAAATCTGGAAAATACTTGGTTTGATGGAATATTTTAGTTTTTTCCAACAAATTAATTAATTTATTTATTTTAAATTTTGCAATTCTTTTCCATAGAATTTGTTAATAATAGTTTTCCTGATAACATATATACAATATTTCTATTAACTTTTTAATATTATTCTGTAAGCCTTCACTAGTCACCTCCGAGTTTGGTTTTTTTGTTGATTATCCTTTTGATAAAGCATTGACGTATCTCCTCCATCAAGATCCATCTTGATTTCAAACATTCCATCAAATCTGTCCAATTTATCTCTATTCAAAATCGGACATTAGTCATTCGTAGATGACTTTATTTTAATACACTGAATAAACATACATATATTCGTATGTAACACCTATAAAACGAAAGAGAAACAAGTATAAATTAGATAAGGAAGCTAGTTTAAGTTAAGTCAGATTTTTTGACTGATCAGTATTATGTTTTCTCTATTACGCCTAGGGTCTAGGGTAGTCAGAAAAATAATCTTATCACTGTGGGGTGTGGTCGGCCCAGACCATTAGGCTACCAGAATAACACGGGGCTGGACCCCACCCCACTTTCCACAATTGGATGGGGTCTCTTGAGATACTCTCTATTTCAGAAAAAAAAACACACGTTTTTATTCTTTTATCAGAGTTTTCTCATTCCATTTCTAGGCTAAGTCAATAATCTAATACTTTGATTTTGCTATACATCATTATCTTCAAATATTTAAATTGAGCGGAAAAAGATATCCGTCAGTTTAAATAGTAGAGAAGTCAGTTAAACAAATTCAAAACTATTCAACTAATTTACGTGATTTTCCTAACCAAAATACTAAATAATCTTACAAGTAAAAACATAAAAATATACTAACAAATTCATCTGGATTGTTGGGCATCTCTTCGTGAAAATTCACGCCTGACTTGGTGGTAATAATAAATAAGATAATTATAGAATTCCAGAAGAATAAACATATAACAGAAAATAATTAATATTGAATTAAATTAAACACATTATCATCATTATAAAAATAATTAAAACAATTTATAAAACAATTTATCAGAAGTATTCATTATCCATAAAATAATCAAATATTTTTTTCTAAAAAAGTAACAACAGAAAATTTTTAAGAAAAATCTTAATTAGACTGGATGACGATAATGCCTCCAGAAAATTTTTAAGAAAAACCGTAATTAGACTGGAAGACGATATGCCTCCAGAAAGTTTATGCTAAAACGAAACTAGCAAGCTGTAATTAAATTTAAATAATAAATAGAATTGCACAACTTCGAAATCAGTTTACTTTCTTCGGAGATAAGGAATCGATGCTGTTTATCTGTATGAGAATTAAAATCCGAAAGATAGAGGATAAAAACAAATAAAAACTATCCACAAACAGAGAGTTAAAAATGTAATATAAATATTCCAGTTAAAATCTGGAAATACAGTATAGAGATATTGGTTAAAACAAACTAATTCCTCCTTTACTGATTCAAGAACAATACTAAAGAAATTACTATAAGATACTAATAATATAATATTTGTATTTTTCAGTTAATTTACTAATTGATATTTTATTGTTTTAGTAAATCTTATGATATTGTTTAATTTTTAATGTTTTGATGATTATTATTTTAGATGGGATATGAAAAACCAAATTTATATTAAAAAAATAATAATAATACAGTCACACTTCGACTTACGTCGTTTTCGACTTTACATCGGTTTTTTTGTTAATAGGAAAAAAAGAAAAGTCTGCTAAAGGCTGGGTCTCACAGGCGTAGAACGCGATGTAAATACGTCGATGTGTCGATGCTGATGATGTCACTTCCTGTATATTGCTAGAAGCTGCATCTTTACACCGAAATTCACTTTTGTTCAACTTTCTACGCTGCGTGCAGAATATGTTGATCACATAAAAATGAATAAAATAATGATTAAAATATGCAAAATAATTTATAGAATTAGTTAGACGCTTTAAAATATTATCGACGTTACAAGTTATTTATTGAGAATCTAGGTCGTTTTTTAAAGAGTTTATTTGACTTGTCGTGAGTCTTGGGACGAATTAACGACGTAAGGTGAGGCATGACTATGTGCTATGTTATATTATATCGCTACTATTTTCTCGCTGCATTGTCATCTATCATATAAATAAAATATAAATCTCGTTCTTACATTATAATTATTTAATAAATGGCGCGCTGTTTGTTTGAAATAAATTTGTTGCTTTGTTTTATTTTGAAAAATCTGTTTATTATTTTATTGAAATAAAAGTATCCTATATTTAATTCTAAATTTATCATCAAACGAGTTAATTAAGATCGAAAACGTAATCCTTTTCATTAGTCAATTTTTTTTATCTTGTGGAAATTCTAAATCATCATAGTTATTACGTCAATAGTAATAACTTGATTTCTATCGTTTTTAGCACATTTGAGTTTAGCAGACCCCTATTTGGTAGGTGATTTTCATTCAAGTCTACAAGAGATTTTTGTGAAACAGATAGACATTCCAGAAAATATAATTCAGTATTGATCATTTTCAATAAGGCACTAGAAAGTCTCAATAAAATATGTGACTTTTATTCAAATCGATAAAATAATCGACTTTTATTCAGTAGATCCCAATAAAATATATGGCTTTTATTCGAATAATATTTATGCGATTTATTGTGCTGACGGGTAGATAGCAGAACAAAGCTAATTCATATACTCTTTTCTTCCATTTTTGAATGGAACCGTTCAAAAATATGGAATAAAAGGCCGTTTGTTTGTCTATTCCCATTCAAAAAGACTTTAAAATTCAATTATTACAGAAATCTATTTATTATTTAACTACATTAATTAAGGGATATTATTATAATGATGCATCATTAAAAATTGAAAAACTTTATTAACTTCCTTTAAAAAAAATATTCCATTTATTGAAAAATGCTGTACGTTATTTTTCAATAATTTTATGCGTCGTTTATTAAAATAATTACAGTATCTTATTTTTGTTTTGTATTAATCTCCATTTATATTCTCTTTTTCTTATTTTATATTTCTAACTCGGTACGAATAGGCTATAAGATACTTATAGGGGCCATCAAATTTTTGACGCCCACTTAGACTTACATCCTTAATTAAAAGATTCTGAAGGTCAGAGCAAATATTCCATTTTGTAAAGAAGAATGATAGCACTGCACTAATCGTAGGCTGTATGGAAACTCTAATGTGTCAAGCAAATATAGTTTCAGAGCTGAAAACGAAGACCGGAAAGAGGAGATTGCAACGCGATGATAAGCTTGCTAAAAATTGTTTTATTCTTAAATAACACATCCATATAAATATGCATTTCGGGAAAAAACTCTTCACTTTTAATGGATGGTAGTATTAAAAGAGAAGCTGCAATTTTTGAAGATTTTTGCTGCTGGATTTAAGTACTGATTCATTTTAAGATAAAGAAAAACTGGATATGATATCCAGAGATCGCGATGAAACATAAGCAATAATCAGAAACTTTAAAAATTACAATTCCTTTATTTGCAGATGAGGTATTTTTAATAATTCATCTATGCAAATAAAGGAGGGTTTTGCCAAAATGCATCTTTTTTCATATGGATGTATTACTTAAGGAAAAAAAATATTTCTTTTTAAGAAACTGATACCCTTTTTAGTCTCTTCCTTTCGGTCTCTGTTGTCACTACTGCAATTATACTCAATTGGTTAGAGTTTTTCATTTTGCTATTCAGGCCTCATTCTCATTTTCTATAGTCTTTTCATTAATGTTTTAATAAAATATATATCAACATCTACAGTCTTTTCATATCTGTATTAAAATATTATTAATCACTCGGCCGTTTATATAAAATATTAGGAAAATGATGGGCCAAACTTTATTTATGATTTCTCTATATCGGAACTTCAAATGAATATACAATCGCTTGGTTTTCGAGTAATAAAGGTTTAAATTTTGAAAAGTGAGTACGAGTACAAATACATTAAAAGAGTGAATCGGAAAAACAAGGGCGATAAATATCGCAGAATATGTATGTTTTCTTATAATATTTTATGTATATAAAATATTTGTATGTTTTCTTATTTTTGTATAAAAATTACACACATAACTCAAGTACAATTTAATGGCTCACTTTTTAAATCTATGAAAACGATCTGTAGATACATGTCCTTATAACATTTATTTTAGTATAGAGAACTTGTCTAAGTTTGATTCATCATTATCTTAAAACTGTACGTAATTCGTCGCAAATATCAGAATAGTTTTATGCTCATGTGGCGCATTATCATCATTTAAGCATTAAAAAAAAATAATTTTTTTTCTGAGATATTCAATATTAATGTTAATATCATATCGGAAAGTCATATTTGAATAACAAGAAATAGAATGAAGGACAGTAAAAAGTAGGACAGTACACACGTATTGGATGTCGAGGCGAACACGTTGATTAAATATGAATTGTTTTAATGAAAATATTTTATATTCATTCATTATGAACATAAATATAATATATCCATAGTGTTCAACGTAATATCAGAAACTAAGAGAAAATCGTAATCATATCTAGAATTTATAATTACAGTATTTCGATTTACAGACATTAACGTTTAAATTATTGTATTTTTAATAAACTCGAGCAATTATCTAATAAAATTAAAACAGAGAAATTCTAATGTTATAGAAATGTGTTAGATATTTATCCGTAAGAGTTATTCACCATTTCTTCAAATCTTTAAATCCGCTATAATTAAACAATCATACAATTATAAATTTATGTTGTATTTAAAAAATACGCCTATAATCTGTTCATACTGTATTTATTATTTTAATGCCTGGAAATATTTATTATTTTAATGCCTTGAACATATTTTCTTACGCCTCTTTTTTACATTTTTGTCGAAAGAATAAAATAAATTACGTCCCTAGATGACTAACTTTAAGATACATAAAAAAAAAATAATAATTAAATTATTACTTATTTCTCCGTAAAATACTGTATATACTTTGGGCCGCAGAAATCATGTCCCATTTTATCAGGATGAAGCGCCTACCTTTAATCAGCACTCGACTGTTATCTGAAAATCAATTAATGTTCTACAGGTAACCAAATGTTCGGCTTACTGAGAAATGGAGAAATCGGAAATTTCCGTTTCCTGCCTATAAATCATATATATATTTTTACCAGAATCGGTAGGAGCGAAAGAAACCGTCAGGGAAGACGAGGCCATGACAACGGAAGTGACAGAAAATTTGGTAAATCCAGTATTTGAAAGGAGGAGAAAAGAGGCCGAGCGGAAGTGACGGAGGAAGGAATACCAGACAACCCTACGGCAGAGGCGGTAAGGCAGCCCTAGGAGGATGACTGAGAGGCGGGAATGAAAGAATTAGATGGAAGAGAAAGTGCCTAAGAATATAAGTTAACAAGGCCATAACGGGGTTAAATATATAAGTATGTATTTACTATACCTGTTTCCTTCCATTTTGAAATCATCACCGAACCGAGAAGGTAAATGGCCAAAGGAGTTTTATTACGATGTTTAAGGATACCATATTATTTTTTTACGCCATTTATACATAAAGGTCTTTCCGGTTATTTTCGGTAGCATCGGAATACTATATGAGTACCAAAATTTCTCGTTTCTTCACATTCTATATTAATCGCTTTAAAGGTCGACAGAATTTTTAAATAAATCGAAACGGGTGAAAGTTTTTATGGCGACATAGCAGAACCCAATATAAAGAAAAACTTTTCCTAGATCGTTAATAAAATGCATATTTACAATACTTTTATTTTACCCCAGGTAAAATAAAAAGGTATTTTTCCTTAGCTTAAATAAAAAATTGATAAGATAAATATCAAAGTCCAAAAAGTGGGTGTGGTAAAAACAGGAGGGCCGCGAATGATGGGGCCTGGAGGGGTAAGACGCAATCCCGCCGGCACAAATCGTATGTTTCATTTCCCTGTCCCGGAAGGACCGGAAAGAGGCACATCTGGATTCTCGGGCCAGAACCAATACAGTATCCAAAAGCAAAATACTCGGATAGAAATTCATAATGGAATTAATTTATTTCCTTAATGTAACATTTAGATGAAGTCTAAAACTATCGGTAATGATAAGTAAACTTATATCGTCAATATACGACAAATAATTTTAGATATAGATTTGTTTTTTTTAATTTTGAAATGGTTATCCACTAAAAATCTGATGTATTAACTTAACTAATAAAAAATAGATTTCAAATTTGATACGCGAGATATTTTACGGACGAACACTCATGCATATAATTTTCGTAGGAAAAATTTTAAAATAATCAACAATTAAATTATACGATATAATTTTGCAAAATAAATATTATATTTGAAAAATTATTCATCAAATATGAAATTTAGATACAATGTCTTTGCCGAATGTAGATGTGACATACTGGCAAAAATATACGCACGAAAATCATTCACAAATTAAGGGAATCTGTATATAATAAACATTTTCCTACCGGATAACCGCTGTTTATAAATCAATTTTTATAAAAAAAAAACATTTAATAAATATAAATGCAAATATAATAAAGTGCGAATTGGGGCAGACACAAATTAATTATATTAGTAATTTTATCTGGTTTTGGAATGAAAACAACCCATGACTTTTAACATTAATTATAGTAAACCGTAAGTCAAGTTTAATGATGGATTTTAAATATCGTAATTTACTGTCTTATAAAGAATACATAGGTATTTTCTAAATTAATATAAAATTATGCGTGCGACTTAATTATAAAGTGGGAATTGTGATCTCTGTAGTTTAGCTCAAGGCATCGATTTTCAACACGCGTAGGAGAACCGTATTAAATGGCAATTATAATTTTATGCATTCAATAAGATACAGTACATAAAAATATTCATTTTATGATGTTCTGTCTGATGTTTATACTAAGCCGTTTATTAAATTTATAATTTTTATTATATAAAATTTATTAAAGTTATAGTATAGTTTCGAATGATCAAGTGTTCACAATAGAAATTACATATAAGACATAATGGAAAGGAGTGACAAATGAAAATAAATTATTTTATTGATATAAATCTTAAATAAAAACCAAAACAATTTATAACGGGTATATAGAGAGATTGCTGCTGTCTAAAAGGCGTGCAGAAACAGTGACTCTGAAATACCGGGCTATATAAACTACCAGTTGGTGCCAATAATTATCCAGCCGACCTAAGTAGAAAGGAAGCGTATATATGTAGGACATTAATAAACAAAGGAGTTGTAATCTTAACAGCGGAATTTAAACAGCGTCTGATGATCATCATCAGAAATTACAGAATCTGAGGAAATGACGGAACATAACATAGGAAACAAATTTCCGGATAAGAAAGAAGTTAACAATTTTTTTTCCAGTTTATCGCGCAGAATGAAGCATAGCCGAAGTTGTTTATTTTGTAATATTTTTGTTTATTTTCTGTAATTTTTTGGTGACGTTTATTATTACTACGATATTTACTTATTTTTGTAAGTGAGAGTTTCAATGAACATTATATCATTAATATTTAACCAGAGTAGAAGACGGAGTGGTAGAGTCACTGGCCACTTTATCAGGCTGAAAGCTGAAGACAACGCGATTAACGATCGTCCCAAATAGCTAGGCACGGGAAATCACTTCCGCCCATCCCCTTTACTAGGGGAAGTAACTGACGGAATTTCGTCAAAGGTCGGGAGACGGGTCGGTACCGAATTACGCCCGGAGACGGCCGAGCGGCGCCGACCGTCTAACTGGTCGAGCGAAGGACAAAGACAGCCACCTTCGTCTTCCCCCTCGTTGTTTGGATCCCATCGTCCGTCTCAAGAATGCTCCGTTCCACCGGAAAGAAAAGAGTCCGGTCCACCATGCGAACGGGGATCCGATCAACCCCGTCTCGGCCTCCGGGCCCATCCCGGTTAGACCTGTGTCCGATACTCCCGGCTAAATCGAACTGCTACCGATCCCTACTGTTCGTTGGTAGTTTTTGTCTCTGATTTGGTCCCATCCGTCAGCCTATCATTTTTCCCTCCTCACAATTAGAACTCTACTTCTTCCGTCTCGGCCGCCCCCTCTTTGCATCCCGAGCCCGGGCCCAGAGGCCCGCTAGTGGGTTAAAAGCTTACCTTTCGTCGGCCGTAGCCTCCCGTCGCTCCGCCATCCAAACTAAAACTACTCCGCTCGGCCGCTGAACTACTTTAGTACCGTCTTCTTCCGCGGCAGAAGTTACTTCGCCGTCCTACCAACCTCCTCTCCTCCGCCGGGAATTTAATAAACTAGAGTCGAGTCCCGAATTACCCTGTCCGCTATCAGTTCGTTTCTGGAAAACATGGCTTTTTATCTTCTTTCTACAAAAAAATCTGTTGGAAGTCAGAATGTTAGACAAGAATCGACGACCCCAAGCCGATAGTTAAAATGCTTGGAAACTCTCGGAAATAGCCGACGGCGTTTAACCTAGCGTTAGACAATTCTTTTAATCTTACGAGTATAATGCTTTATCTCTCGAGTGCCACTTAACCTTTAGCGACAATACCTCACCAACTTTTCCTGTCAAGAAGGTTAATAATTTCCATATTTTCATGTTAAATATTCGGCTGACTTATTTCTTTTCTCTCTTACAATATCATCTAGATTAAATTATGTAACTATTTAAGTCAATTTTTACGAAGCATAACAGACTGTATAATGTCAAATTTGGTTTTTTCTAAAGGAAGAATTTAAAACCCTTTTTTTCTTTGAAACGATTGGAATTTCAACATCTCAACGCTAAACACTGAAACTGAAAATATAAGGAAAATTAAGACTGAGAAGAGATCGGCTCCATTAAACAAAAGCTTTTCGAAATATAGTGTGTGTGTAATTTGTGAGTCAAAGTGCAGCATAAGTAGGAATGAAAATAGTTGGACTTGCAGTTATACTATTATTTTTATCAAAAGTTATCAGATTTCATTTTTTTTTAAATTTATTTCGATCCCGTTTTGTTATAATAAGCGATATTCTGCTTTATCAATAAATCGCCACTGTTCTCCCATAGCGTTTTAAGTATGGCGGGGGCTTACTCCCATCCGCCATAGGTCTTTATGTATATAACATCTTCTGCGTTTGCATTTCTCCTTCCATTTCGAAAATTGGTGCAATTTTTTAAGTTAGTGTAAGAAATTTTCCGCGCAAAATACAATACATTCTCATCCTAATTCCGGCCCCTCCTCATCGTTTTAAAAATTCTGTATTTTGCCATACTTCGAAAATTTTATCGTCTTTCTAAGTTAAACCGATTATAGTATATTCCAAATAGTAAAGTAAACCGATTACTGTAAAAAAACAAACAAACAAAGGCGCCGACGGGACTCTTCCCCGTCTAAGAAATAGTTTCATCCGTTGGAGGGGAGGAGAGGAACAGGGACGTTGGAGTTTATTTATCTGGTAATTTATCGATTATTTGAAAGCATTTGGCAATAGTATATTTAAAATGTGTTCCACATTTATTCATATTAATGCTAATAATCTTCAAAACGTGTGTATTACAACTGCTTGACTGATACAAATATTTTGGCGCAAAGAAAGGGCCGACTTTACGCTTGAATAAAAGTTGGAGACTAATCGATAACGGACGAAGCGGTTCTCTATTCAATTGAAAATCTATGTTACATTTTCATATGATTTGCAAAAATTTAGCCAAAATATTTTGCTATTATCTTAGCGAGATTTTAAGAAAATTTTTTATTTTTGATATAAGTTATGCGCCAATTTCGAAAGTCATTCCTTTACTTTAAATTAAACGAATATTTAACAAGATATTACTTTTATTTAATCGTCCTTATTCCATTAACTTATAATAAAATGGAAAAAATAAACGCTTATGTCGGAAATTGGCTTCTAAGTAGTATTTAATTAAGATTTTTTTTTAAATTTCTTCGGGAGTAACTGTCAACAAAATATATTCTGCTGAGTTTTCTTGCCAAATATTTCTTTTTTTATATATTCTACACAACGTGAATATATATTATACATTTCCAATTTAATCTTGGATAGTGCCGATAATTTCTTAAGTTTTATTCTATTAGCGGTATAAAATTATGGAAATTACATTGGCTAGAATCCATTTAATTTCTCGTGAAAATTTTAAGTGCTATAATTTAAAAGTATGTTAATTTTGTCTGGAAAATTTCCCAGCAAAATACAATAAAGCACTGCAATTTCGGTCATCATCCAGTAAGCGTGTTGTTAGATTCGATCCGAATAAAAAAATGAATGATTTCTCATCGGATACTATTGAAAAATAGAAAAAAAAATTAAGTTCTTATAAGATTATCATAAAAAATCGATAAATTAAAAATTAATATGTTTTATTCGAGAGTAATGAAATAAACTATAAATAGCATAAAAGACGAATAAAATTTTAAACATAATGTTAGATATAGTCAATTTGCCAAGATCCAACTTAGTCTTTGATAAATTCTATTGATGTTTATTTAACTATCTAATAAAATTTTTCCATAACCGAAATAAATATTAATTCTATGATAACATTAGGCTGAAAATGAACTCGACGAGGTACAATAAATACATAATGAGATAATGTGAAAATAATAAATTATTAACAAGTTATAGGTGGAGTTCATTCGACCTTAGTATCTTCGTTATTACCATGTTTTTTTTCCAAAAACAAATATTATTAGCCTACATTATCTTCCCATCCGAGTGAGAAATCACACATTTTGATATCAAAAATATCGAACGGGTCAATTAACAAAAATTTTGAGGGAAAAAAATCTGTAAAAATATTGATGCGAGTTTTGTTTTTTAGGTCGAAGTCCGTCCACTTAAGCATCCAATTCGTTAATAAGCACCTCTCATCAAATCTATTGGTATCATTAAGTAGTTTCTACTTCGGAAGTAATTATCGAAAATAGTGTTTATTGAGTAGAAATTATTACAGGTAATTTAAAAATGAAAATACGATAATCTATATGAATTTCTATCATACGCCAAATATTTAATTTTCTGAAAACAGCGTTAACTAGTATAATTTTCCTATAATTATGCTACTTCAAGATTTTCAAATGAACTTAAGTATAACAGAATTTAATTAATTTAATCAAGCATTGATAAATGAAATTGGTAGTCTGAAATTTCTAATTTTCATTTAGAATTTTCTGAGTATAATTTTTCATAAACTTTAAAGTTCAATTTTTCCATAATTAAAAAAAAAAAAAACATTTTGCTTTGTTAGAAAATATAAGTTGATAATAAAATAACATAATTAAAACTTTAATTATATAATTTATTATAAATTATTATAATTTTTTCATTATTTAAATTATATATTATATAATTTATTATAAAACTAATTAAAACTTTAATTAGTTATGCATGTTCAAATCCAATAATTAAAGTTTAATTATTGGATTTGAACATGCATAGTTACGTGTTGCTTTTGTTATGTCCGTCTGTTTATTTTCCAGAATATTTTTCATATTGCGTTTCCTTCTCGAAAGTTCGAACAGTTTCTATCGTGAACTGTAAATACAATGGCTCTACAGTTTCTCTACAGATGGAACTGCAATGAAGCTACTAGTTAATAATACTTTACGTGCATTTGCTGATTTTTGTAAATCGTGAATTATATCGAACCAGAGAAAAACTACAAGAGATGTAGAAAATATTATTACTGTATTATAATTTAATGATAATATTAAAAAAAATACTTTTATCATCATTTTTCATTATTATTATTTTATACTTTTCCAAACTTTTACTATTTTATACTTTTTTAACTTTTATTATTTTATACTTTTTCAAAAAGTATCATATCAAAATCCATAATGCCGAGATTAATAACATCCTAATAGATTTTTTACTGCATTTGTGAGTTTCAAAAATTTGTTTTATATAATTTTCTCAACATGTTTTTAATAAAATAATATAAATAAGAAATATAATATGCTATAAGCATTCTCAGATGTAATATTATAATAGTTCCGATATCGCTATTAAAGAAAAAGCAATTTTTTTTTTAACTCAAAACCAATAGATAGGTCCTTAAATTACTGTACTTCATTTTGAAAGACTAATTATAATGGATATATTTTTATAAAGAATGGTAATAGATTTGGTAGACTCTATAACTTAATAGGAACAAAATTCCTTTTCAAAGAAGTTTCTACTTTTAATAACTTGAAAAATAAAAAATAAAATTATGATTTTTGATGTAAAATTCTCTATCGAAAACAGTATCACATCGCTTATTAGTTCAGTGGATTTTCGTTGTTTTATTTAATCTATACTAGCCTGTGTACCTGGCGTTGTCCGGGAATTTCTGGTGCATGATTTGCAAGATATTATCTTCTGGTTTGTGAGTTTTTCTGATAATTACAAATGATATTGTTGTACTTATAAGCAAAGCTGAAAAAAATTAAAATCTTTGAGTGTGATGATGATGTCATAGTGACATCGCGCACTGACTGTTGTACACAAGATTGTACATTATATTGATGTCAAGTACTGATGATGTTTTAGAATAACATTCATTCTTGCATCATACGTTAGAACTCTTGAAATGTCACACACTGGTGATGTTCTGGGGAATCATTAATTGTTACCTCGTACATCGGAGTCGTTTTGATGTCACACTGATGATATTCTGGCGCATCATTTATTGTTATGTTGTGTAAGTTGGAATATTTGTGAGGATACTTATTGCTACACCACAATGACGTCACACACACATACCGACATATTTTGTGACGTCATTCATCGTTACTTCATGCACCAGAGTTGAGGTGATGCCATTTGCTACGTCACATTAGTTTTATCACTACGTTATGATGGCGTCATATAACCGACGAATGACGTTTTATGACGTAACTCGCCGTTTATGACGTCAGCACATATGGCGGAATGATTATGACGTCATTACAGCGTCACGACCGTTCCGACGTATGCGCTGATGTTTTTGTGGCGTCGTTACTACGTCACAGTGACTCCATTACTATGTCACACTATGGCATTTTGTGATGTCATCCTTCGTTACTTCATGTATCTGAACTGTTATGACATTATTGC
>WUQG02026312.1:0-11210 GCA_011317285.2 Androctonus mauritanicus | reverse complement strand
GTAAATGCTGTATATTATATGTAATAAAACCAGTTTCTTGCAGTATATTCTATTGTATTGTGTTATTATACAGTATTCGTTATTTATAAGCACATCTTTTCTTATTCAAAAACATATAACAAAAAAAATGTGGTATTTTTAGGGGTTCAGAACAGATTAATGGTATTTCAATACATTTCAATGGAGAAAATTGATTCAAGATACGAGTGATTCGAGTTATGAGCTTTGTCATGGAACGAATTAAACTATTAAGTCGAAGTACCACTGTATTTAAAAATACAAGACAGGAAACAATAGAATTAGTATAAACATCTATATAAGTAGTTCATTCATTTTCAGTATAGGAACTTTTCATATTATGAACATTCATAATTACAAATATGAAATTTCATTTTCAAATTTCAAAAACTAGTCAGAATTTTAAACTTTTTGATAGGAAAATGCTCTAACAATCAATGTAATATAAAACTATACAGTTAATTAACATATAACAGCAATATTTCAATATGGCAGAGATTATATATCAGAAAAGTTTTACTTTATTCTCCAAGCTATTTATTCAAATTTGTGAAATAAGAAACTTTTAATTGATCCAATTATAAAATATATTATAAAATACAATATATAGGATTATTTCAATACTTTTGAGGGCCAAATAACAATGTTATTTGAGTTACAAACAAAACTTATATAAAAATTAAGTCAGTAACTTGAGGAATGCCTGTATTTGTATTTTTATTCTTTTTAGAAATACATGCTTCTTCCTTTTGTTTTCATATGTACATATCATGTGCTATCTATTTCACTTGAGACCAATTATTTTTTATTATGTCATTTCCATTTATATTGTTAGTCAGGATGCCTTTTTCCTAATCCTGATTAACATTTTGAATTTTCCTTGCCATTAGTTATCATTATATCATACTACGTGATCTATCCAATGCCATTTATTGCTTCTATCCATTGCCATTGTCTTCTAATCTTGTTTGTTCTCCTATCAAATGTTGATCTTGTGATTTCACTTGATGGAAATCTAATATGTATCTTTCCATGCTGCTTTGGATTTTTTCTAATTTCTTTTCTATTTTCTTTATAAGGGTCTATATTTTGCAGCCTCATGTCCTTACTGATAGTATGTATATACAATAGACTCCTGATTAACTTGAGTAATTAGGAAATTAATTTTCCTTCATAACTGATTCTCTGGATAATCCATAAATTACTCAAAAAATTAGAATTATAGACAATACTCATTTAATATTAAAAAGTAAATAAATTGAATACATACATATATTCAAACTCTCTTATATTCCTCTTCAATAAATAATAGAACTATTATTCATTGAAAAATGATATAAGTTTTATGTTTTATTTGCTAAGAGAAATTATTGCACTATTTGTAATTTTGATTGCCAATCATCTAAGAAGTAATAAAGAAACAAATTGGGATGTTTAAAAATTCTTCAGATATCACATCTAAGAAAAAACATCAATAATTAAACAACACTTCTATGTTGCAGATTAATCTTTGGTTAATCCACAACCTGGATAATCATGGATCTACTGTAATGCAAAGTTTTTTCAAGCATATACAGTGGCGAGCTATGAAAATTTTAACTAAGGGCTTGCACTTTATCTTATAAAAACAAAATATCAAATTCTAATTAAATGTTTTACTTTTTACAAAAACAGAAAATATAAATAATTGTACATGCATGCACAAGAAAACATTTTAAAATAAAAAAATTTTTTAATTTAAAAAAATAAAAATAACTTACTTATTGACATCTTTTAATGGAAAACTAAAAGTAGGACTTCATCTCATTGTCTTGATATTAAACAATTTGATACCTGATAATAAATTTATTAAAAATAGATGGCATTTTCCAGCACCTGTTTAAATTTTAGGTTATCTACAATGCATTTGACCAAACTTAAATGAAACCAGACAAGATCCTAATTCTCATCTTTCCCATATTTCAAAAATTCTTTTGCACGCTAAGTCCCTGCTTTGAAAGGCATTATTGCCAGATCGCCACTATTCAAGGTGTGCATTCAAATACAAGGAAGAGAAAGACTAATGTAAGTCAAAGTACGACTAGATACTCAAGACGTGTTTTTCTTGGAATAAATAATCAAACAAAAAGAACAAGGGGTTTGCAAATTAGAGAGAAATTTAATAAAGGGCTCATGCAAGCCCCTGTGAACCCTTACAGCTCACCACTGATGTTAAATGATGATGGGGTTCCAAAAATATTGTGGAAATACATGATGGTGCAATGTTGAAATTTGCTTTAAAAAGGCTGTCATAAAGTCCAATTTCACCTCATTTAGAGTATTGTTCAAGTCATTTTCATCATATTGTGGGTCTTTGATTTTTTTTACATAGTTCCTGTCTATGATACCTGAAACAAATATCAAGCAATAAGCACTAAAACCTTAAACTTTACAATAATGGGAATAAATGTAATAGCATCTGTTGCATTTACCCCAAAGACACACTCTTCTGGGTCAAATGTAACATATTCAACAATAGTGATCTTAAAAAATAATTCAATCTAAACTGTGTTTTAGATATATAATTAAACCAAAATGAATAGTTATAAAGTTATACCTACTTGTAAAAATGTTTAGGAATTATAAAAATGAACAGTTTTCACATGAAGTTTCAATTACAAATTTCACTGCAACATAGAACTGCATACTCTGTCACTGTTAATAACTGATTGATGCTGGATAGTAAGTTAAGTGTGGTGCAGAATTTGAAAGGTCAGTTTTAAACTTTTATTTCAAGCATGTGCTACCATCTTTTGAGCAAGAGCTAATACTAAAATACATATTGTTACATTTACCTTACCTCACCTTAGTATAGAAATATAATTTGAAATTAAAATTTTATTTAATTTAAAAATATATTAAAATTTTGTATTTAACAAGCAGCAATGAATACAATAAGTATTTTTCTTTTTTAAATAGGTTTTGATGATTGATGTAATATTTGCAATTAAGAAAATTTCTGCAATTAATCATTCAGTAGCATTTAGAGATGACTTGGTTAGAAGATAAAAGAAAGATTTTTAATATATTTTCAAAGGTTTTCTTTTTCAAATGTAAAGAAATGGACAGTAAGTATTTTCTGATGTCAAAATAAAAAAAAGATAATTCATTGATCTATCAGTTTTATAGTTATAATTCTTAAGTTTATAAGTTAATTTGTTCCTGGAATGCACTTGTAAAGTAAGAATTCTTAAAATTAAGAATCAATTTCCTATAATGTTAAAAAAAAGAGTTTCATTTTTCAATAGTGAAATTTAGTCATAATGAAATTAAGGTCAAAAAATTAATAGTTTAGAATTAAATGATGACTTATTTATCTAAAGAAATGAAAACATGCCCTTTAAAATCAAGCAAATTATTATTATTATAAAATTATTTATGTTATATAAATCTTAAAGAATTTTTATTCATTATTATTGACAGATAAGTTTTTATACAGATGAACTATTGCATTAGGCCCAATTTAGAAATGAAAGTTATTTACATAATATGCCAGTAAAGCCATGATGGTCAAAAGGCATGCTACTTCTGAATCATGGTTTACTATTTTGAATTTTCTGATTTTGTAGCATATGATAATGTTTCTGCTATAAACATAATCTTACTGTATTGTATAGTTATAATATACAGTTTAAAATGTTTTTTTTTGTGAATGTTTGGCATTTACAGTATTTATTGCAATTAATATTCGTATTTTTGATTTTTTGTTATTTTGTATTTGAAAAAAAATTCATAAGCCAAAGAATTCATTAAGCGGGAACTCCTAAACCAAAAACTACTAGTATTTTTTTGATATTAATGGAGGAGACTGAGGAAAGTAATTATTGTTATCCCAGGATGTAGATTGTTCAGTTAAAATACAGAAGCTCCTTAAGTTATGAATATTTTAATTACAAGCATTTATACTTATAAATGTGAAATTTCATTTTCAAATTTCAAAACTCTTCAAGAATTTTAAATATTATGATAGTATAATGTTCTGGCTATCAATATAATGCAAAATTATTCAGTTAATTAACATTATGGTAGTATTTCAAAATCAAATGATTGCACAAAACATCTTTATTTTATAATTTAGAAATTTTTTCAAATCTGTAAAATAAGAAACTTCTAATTGGTCTAGTTATGAATTATATTACAAAACATATTATATAAAGTTATTTCAGTACTTTGGGGCCAAATGATACCAATATCTAAGTTATGAACTATTTGAAGTTATAAACAAAACTTATGTATTGAGTTTGTAATTTGAAGAGTATGATGATTAAGTTGGAAGTAAAAAACTTGGATTAACATATTTATAAAAGCTTCTTTTGTTGAATTTCTCATCTTAAAAATTCAATATTTAGCCTCTCAGTTGTCCCCAAGGAATTTATAATTTCATCTTGTAGAAACTAGCATATATAAAGATTCTGAGTAAGAATCAGAAGTTTAATTTAAACATTTAATAAAATATTGCTTAAGTTTTATCCATAAAACTAAAACAATATTTAGTTTTATGGATAAAACTTAAGCAATATTAATATATATATATCTCATCCTAATGCTGTACAAGTGTAGAATTCAATCATTTTACAAAAATATAAAATGTAAATAGCATATATACAATAGGCTCATTTAACGTCATTTCACTATTATCCTTCCAGCAAAGCTAAATTAATTAATTAAAAAATTAAAGATTTTGTAAGGTTGGACTAGATGCCAAAAAATTATTGCTCATTAAGTTTGTACTGTTGCATACAAAATTTTTTATAGCTCATCAGTTTTATACATTTTTTTTCCTTTTATATTTTATCATCTTTTTTCTCATTAGAATGTATATGAATTATAAATTTTGTATGATCTTTATAATCAACATTAATTTGTTAATCATTAATTTGTTAATTTCTAATCAACAATAATTTGTTTTATTAGAACATCAAGTGATTCCAAAATGTCTGACACCCTAACAACAGATCATACATAAATTGTACCAAGATTACAACTTCTATATGATCTGTTATTAAGGTGATCAATGCAATCACTGATTAAGGTGAGTGCGGGAGATTTTGAACTCTGAATGGCTAGTTTGATCAAACAGTTTCCTAATTTTGAAGTTCACTGATGATTCAGTTAATTCAAAATATCTTTGATGGTCTGTAGGCATCCAGGGAGAGAGCAAGGGGATACAGTACAATGAATATGGAAATGAAGTCCGAAGGAAGGCAGAGATTAATGTCAACAAGACTTTGATTATTCCAAATTCCAACTGTTGTTCTAATTTGTAAATTAGAACAACAGTTGGAATTTATTTCTCACCTATAAAAATTCAGTGATAGAAAGTTACAGCACTTTTCTTCTTTTTTCCCTTCAGAGAACATCAAACCTTAAGAACAACCCAAGGAATCTCCCATCAAAAACAGGATGAAGGACATCTGACTATACAATGAAAGTAAGATTCATTGAGGTTCTTTCTTCATTCTTCCCAAGGTGAATGAGTTTGCAGATATTGTCCTCTGTTTTGGAATTAAACAAAAAGGAATTGAAATAAAATTAATATTTGGATCATAGATTGAATCTCTCCTGACTTGTATTTTGACATTGTTAACCTTCAGAATTTGTGGTATCTATTAATTAATAAAGGTTATAGTTTATTTTGATAACTGCCTCTCTTTCTCTATGTTGAATGTCTGTCTGAAATCCAACATCATTTACCTGTGCTAACTAATTCACTCTTATGTTGGAGCATCATGAGTTAAATTGCTCCTGGTTTCAGGTTCTGATTGAAGCTTAAGAATTTTATTAGTCATCCAGACAATATACTGGCCCTACAATTTTAAAACAGCAAAATGAAATAAAGCCATATTTTTCTTAATTTATCTTCATAATAAAGGAAAAAGTTAGGTGGAAACATAATAGTTATAGAAAACAAAGCAATCATATTTTATATGAACATTAACTCAAGTATACAATATTGTCTATGAACAATATATTAATTAAACTATACAGCATACTGGAACATTTGAATGATCAGTCAAAAAAGAACCACTAAGTAGACGTAAATTCCATTTCACTTTATTGCAAACGTTTTCAATGCATTAAGCATCATCTTCAGGCAAGTCAACATACAATAACTTTAAACTTTACAATAACTGCTTTTTTGACTGATTATTCTGTATGTTAGTATCAGAGCAGTAAAAGTAATATTATGGGCATTTGAATGATTTCAAATATTTGGCCACTTTCTAGTACAGTAGCTAAATTCAGCATATGTAATGAACAGATTAAAAGAATTTTTCAATATTGCAATAAATTCACTTTTCAGTTGGAAACTTTTCATTTTTGGAAACTTAATTAAAATAAATTAAGTTTCCAAAAACGACCTCCTGTTATAGGGTTAATTTTTTTATTCATGTATGGATTTTATCTGTTTATATTATTTTAATTTGCTTTAATCAAGAAAAAATGTTAAAGATTACTGAAATTATTTTCATTATCAATAAAACTAAAAATAAAATTTAAACTTTAATCTTTAATTTTTTTAAAGTGAAATACATCTTATTCTGCATTTCCATCTAAAACAGAATTAAATTAGCTTTAATTTTTCTCATTTGCTTTTGTTATTTTTTATAAAATAATTTATAAGAATAATTTAAGATTAATAATAATAATATTTCATATAAATAGAAAATGTTTAGTATAGATGTTACAGGACAAATCTGAATTCAGGAAATTCTAAAATTTCCTAGTCAAAATGAGAACACCCTAATGCTTGTTGGATGTTCTAGTATTTTGTAGGCTGAACTCGAAATGCCGAACATTTCTTTTTTGAAGTTTGGAATTTCTAGTTTTTCATAGTCAAAACCTGAAGTGGCAAACAGTTAAAAACAAAAATCTTCATTTCTTATGTATTTCCATTCAGAGTTTGATATTTGTCAGCAGAAATTTCTTTTTTTAGAGAATATCTACAAAGATAAACAAATTTCATTGAGAAAGGTTGCACTCTGTACCAGTGGAAGTACATAGGACTAACTCCTCTCTCAATGCACGAATCATTGTGTATCTAAATTATGTTTGTGCAAAAAGAATAACATTTCGAGTAATTCTAAATGCCACAAAAGCCTACTTTGCAAAAATAAATAAGAGGTACTTAATTGTGTTTTCAACTTTTAAAATTTTTTACTTAGTATTTTAAGTTGAATTTTGATTAATAAAAATATTAAAATATTTGTCCAGAAAAATAAAAAAATGGCAATTTCAATTTTTTAAAGTCAGCCATATACTAACGAATGAAAGTTAGGCAAAACAACTGCTCTTTAACGGTATCAACACTAATAAAACTCTTCAAAGACAGTACTGATGAGCAGACCTATGTGTAAAACACAAACAAAAAACAACTTTCTACTTTTGTAAGAAGCGCTTTTAGCTTTTAATTGCCATCCTCAGCTTATACATTCGAAAATAGAACATTAAGTTAGCAATAGAATGAAAGTTAGCTCTGTTTTCAATTTGTCTTATTTCATTTTCTATATTTATAAAATGAGTTTATTCAAATTCATAATAGTATAACAATAATATTTTGAAATTTTCTACATTATTTTTAAAAAGCTCAGTAATTTTTAGTTTTCTCAAGAGAAATTTGCAACTGACAGTATGTTTGAATTTAGAGATTTAATCCTCTTGTTTAAATAACAATTTATAATTTATATATTTAATTTATATTTAAATATTTATTTATACAAAATATTTAAATATTGACAGATTTGTTTAATTTGATTCATATTAATCTGATTATTATTAATTATCTTAAATTTTGATAAAAGCACTCTGATTTGTTAATTATCAACAAATCATTGATATTGCTGATAAATATTGAAATGATTCATAATTACAGGAAAGTTGAGTTTTGCATTTATTGGAAATTTCTATATTGAATATTTTGATTGAATAATTAAAACATTAAGTATGTTAAAATAGTATCAGGAATATATTTAGAAAAGAAAAGTTTACAAATTAAGCTTAGGATGGAGAAAATTTATCATTGTAAGCTAAAATACTTTAAAATTTTTCTTATTTTAATTATTAATAAACTAAAAATGAATAATTAACTTAAAATAAATATTTAATTAAATTTATTATAAAATTGTGCTTATATTGTGTTCTTATAGGAATTATTATTATAGCTATATTTAATTATTTTATTAGCTATTAGTAAATAAAATTTGGACCATATATTAGTTCATGAGTATATTTGTAATAAAAAGTAATTTTATCATTATCAAGTTTAATTTTTTAAATGATCAGATTTTTTAAAAATTAATATATGATAAGTTATATTGTAAATTAATATATTAATGTATTTATTGATTATTATGTTATATATTGTAAGTAATTTTTAATATATAATATAAATGAATATATATTGAAACTATAAGATGAATAAAATTAAGAAAAGAAATATGAAGTATGGTAAAAAAAAGGAACTATTTTAATTTACTTTTAATTTATGATTCAAATAATAAAATTATTATAATTTATTAAAATTACCAGCATTGGTAACCATAATTGATATCAAATAATTAAAACTTTCCCTTTTATGTAATGTCTGAAATATTGTTGAATATAAATTCATTTATATTATAGTTTAATGAATATTCATATTAATTATTAATTATAATATATAATAATGAATAACAACATATTTGATGTTAAGCATTTAGTTTTTGTTTGTATTTATCAGGAAGGAAATGAAACATTTCCAGTAATGTTTTGGAACTTCCCTTACATATGCAATGATTTAATGTTCCTTGTAGGAAATTCTGTTAATCTTATCATTTTTTTGCTCAAACCTAAGTCTATTTATCAGTGTCCAGATTTATTATAAAAATACATATTTTAATAAGATATTATATAAGAGAAGTAAGTTAATAGATTTAAATTATATTTAATTTTGCAATTCAGCTGTATTCAATGTAATTTTTATTAAATATTCATTGTATTTAATTAAAAAATTTGATAAAATTTTGAAAATATAAATTTCTTATATTATTAATAAATCATCATAAATAAAAATTTAATCTTTAAATATTTTATAATTATTATTAATAAAATGAAACTATTAAAGGATTAAAACTAATATAAGTGTATAGAGAATGAAAATTCTACTTGTAAAAAGAGATTGAATGAAACATATATAGGTTTTTGATTTTAATTTTATTTTTTTATAAGGAGATAGAATAACTAATACTATGCATACAATTATTTTACTCTTGGAAAAATTTAATAACTAAAAAACTAGAGATAAATTATCATTTTTAAAGAGAAAAAGGAAAACATATAAGCTTAATCAGATTTGAATTTATACTTCCTTGTTAGATGATTTTTAATTTAAGTTAACAACTGCTGCAGCTAAAAATTTACAATTACTTTCATTTTTATTATATTGATATTACTAGAATTTAAAGTATGTTATATATTTATTCTGATGAAATGAAGTTTTTTCTAAATTATTAATAATTTCATTATTTATGTTTTAGTGAAATATAAATTTATATTTTATATAGGATTATGGGTAATAAATGTTATTCACGAATAAAATTAACTCGTTCAAGTAAAGATCATGTAAATGTGCTTACTGAAAATCATGCTAATAATAATTTGGAAGATTCAAAAATAATAATTAATATAGACAGTAATGTAAAGAAAAAGCCTTCTGCATTAAATAATACTTCTACTAATCAGTCCAAAAGTGTTGAAAATTCTGGAAATGAAAATCATATTACTGGTATTTCAAGTGAGTATTAATATTATATAAAACATTTATTAATCTTTAATAATATAATTTTTGAAATTAAAATATTGTAGATATATTTCTTTCATTTGAATCTTGTTTAATTTCGACACATTATCTAATTATTCTTATAATCAAATATATATCATCAAAATTTACATAAATTCAATAAAATGTTATTCTAAATATAATATTTAAGCTTATGAAAATTTCTGTTTTTAATTTATTCAAAATACATTAGATATGATTAGAAAATATATATACTGTATATATAATATTTAGAACAACTGATTTAATTAGGATAATAATATATTTGATAATAGGAAAAGTTAAAAGTAATTGTATTCAGCTAGATTATCCATTAAGCACAATCGGCACATGCCTAGGGATCCAACAATAGGAGGTCTCAAAAGCAAGTTAAAATTATTGAAAATTTTTATAATTTATTAAAAAAATTTTTTTTTTATCTACAAGGTCTTAATTTCATCTTAGCTGTACTTTCAATTTTTTCTATTGCTAGATCTAATTATATTCAAGAATAATACAAGCCTCAATAAAAGCATTATAAATTCAGTCAGAATTTTGCCTTGAGGAATAGTTGTTATTGCATAAAAGTTTTTCCAAATTTTATATAATAGAACAAAACAAAATCCATTTAATTAAGATATTGATATAAAATCCTGACAATGTTGTTTATAATATTTCTTTATTTGAAATTCATTATGAATAATTTAACATCATATTTGATGGTTTACAATAAATAAAATTTCAATATATAGGTCAATCCTGGTTTATGAGACTTTGATATAAGAATCTCAATTTTATAAGCAAATATAATTTCTTCTGAAAATTTGATTTACCTGTTTTACCACATTATTTATGAGAAATTTATAATGAGCAAATGCTTTAAAAGTTGATTAAAGCATACCTTTTTAATTTGGAAGAATATAACCAGTATCAATATCATATGTCCTATTTTATGCCACCAGGAACCTTTATATATTAGTTGTCCTGGCTTCATATTTTCTCTGAAAGGCACTGTATGTATACAGTATATATACATACGGTGCCTTTCAGAGAAAATATGAAGCCAGGACAACTAATATTTTTGAGGTCCTTTAAAATTAAAAATAAAATTGTGGATGGGAAAATAAAAACAATGGTATATAATATTTATTCAATTATAACATTTATTTATTTCACAATAGTTTTGCACATTTTAACATTAGCAGTGGTATAATATACAATGATAAATATACAAGAAAAGTGAAACATTGATAGAGAATTTTTAATTTTGGCAAACACTGAAGCTCAAACAGTATAAAAATATACAAATATATTTTTCTAATATATTGAGTTATAAATTGAGATCTGTAAAATTGTG
>WUQG02026301.1:0-11211 GCA_011317285.2 Androctonus mauritanicus | reverse complement strand
CCTAATATCGCCACTGCATAAAGGCGCTCATTAGACATTTGCACGACGGCGCCGATTAGGCTTGGCGCGGGCCTGATCCCATATGCTGTTTTAAGTAGGAGGAGATCAGGGCTAGAAGTAACAGGTTGGTTTTAACAAACATCAGTACTCATTCCTAGTGTACTCAAAAATCTTGAAATTTTATACAAAGATGCCTAATAATGTTTATCATCTGACCACATTTTTTTAATTAGCTGATGCAAATATAACACGACTGATTCAAGAGCAATGTAACTAAAAAAACAGCTTGATTAAAAAGTTATAAATCCATTTTAGTTATAATTGTTCCTGTGTAGCAGTCATGTAATAACTTACAGAAAATGGTATAAACTAATCTAATCTATCTTCCCAATTATATATTAAGTCCAACTGTGATAATGACTTCCAAAACAAAATAGTGGAATTAGGAACAGGCTGTAACAGTCTAAATCAATGATGCCAATCTACAAATATCAATATTCAAGCATAATAATTTAGATGAAGAAAAGCATTTTTATGTCATGAATAATGAAAATTATAACAGCAATAGTAGGAGAAAATAGAACTAATGTAGTATGTAAGAAAGAAATGAGGAAGAATGCAGAGGTGGATAATCTTTATTCTGCAGAAAATTAAACTGAAACTTATTAGGCTATATCCTAAAACTTAAGTGTAAAAAATTTGGACATAGATTATATTTTATTGAAATTTTGTAGTGCTGCAACTTATCTGGACAGAGAATTAGGTTATTTGATATTGTTCAGAAAAATTATTTTTAAAAATATTAATTTTAACCAAGCAAAATTTATTTTGAACTGGTGAAGAGGTTAATAAATAGTCTTTACAATGACATATTGTTCTGAAATTGAAAGTTTCATAGTATGAAATCATTATAAAGTAAAAGTGTTACTATCATCCCCAATCTCTCCTAATATATTGTTCATAGACAATATTACATACTTTACTTAAGGTTCATATAAAATATGGAAACTTATAATTATTGAAAACAAGGTAACCATCTCATTTTCTTTCTATTATGAAGGGAAGTGCAAGAAAATAGGGTTTTTATTCTGTTTCATATATTTTTAATTAATTTAGTTTTTGCTGGCAACATAATAGTTAAATGATGATAAATGAGGGTGACATTAAATGAGGATCCACTATACTGTATAGCAATGTTTCTCAACATTTTTTGGCCTGCAGACTGATAAAATTTGTGAAAAAGTTTTGCAGACCTGTGGTTTTTTAACAAAAAAATTTTACTAGGTATTAAAGAAATACGACATAAGTTAATTGTAACATTTTTATCATCATTTACTTACAATAATATTTAAATATAAAGATAAGTTCTTTGCGGACCAGTGCCAATCTGCCGGACCAACAGTTGAGAAACGCTGCTGTATAGGATATGTTCTGACATACATAAAAATTCTGCTGAACGATCCACCTATGTAAATTGTATTCTGAACAAACATAATAATATATGAGTTTTAACTTACACTTAAATCATAAAACTTAGATATTATTAAATCTTAATTTAGTATCACCACCATATAGCATTTTTAACATACTGGAAAGTGCTAGTCATTACTCCCAAGAACAGAATAGAATTCTATTTGAATTGTGTGCAAATGCTCTGCTCAAACACATTCCTCACTTTGTTTGTTCATTATATACCTCAATAATCCAATGAAACTGGTAAAAGCTGTAACTAGGAAAAATGCATTCAGCACACTTTTATTTTCTTATAGAGATTAGGATTCTAAACATCAATTTCCATTTTTTAGTATCTTTAAATTTGCACTTATTCTATAAAAAATAATTTGAGGCCAAGTTGCAGTATCTGATTCCTTTGATAGATTTAAGCTGAATAATTATTTCTATCTGTACACTTTTTATAAAATTAAAATATTTTTTAATTTTCATAAAATTTCCATGTGAAATGTATGATTAGAAATATGTAATATAAAATACAGGGTGTCTCAAAAAAATGTGCTAACACTTCGAATGATGAGAAAAACAAGATTTACGAACATGAAGACTTTCAACTTCTCTCTAAGTACAGAAGACAAATGTAATTGAAGAATCATGTTCGCAAATGTTCAAATTGCGAACATGATTGCTGTGACATTAATTACACCTGCAAAAACACAAAAGGCAACATGTTAGCGACAGTCAAAGTGTTAGTACATTTTTTTGAGACACCCTGTATATTGTTTTAATTTATATGTAAAAATAATATTTTATTTTCATCAGATCTGTAAATTGCTAAATATTAGCTTATATTTAAAATTTTTTAATATAAAAATTCATTATTTTCTCTGTCCCTGAATTTTAATTATTATTATATGTAGCTTCTTAAATTCCATTTGTGTATATGCATTGACTTTTAGCTTTTGCCAAAGAGGCAAAATAAATATTCGGATATTGACAACTTTAAATGAAAACTCATTTTGCTAAGAACTGATATTAGAAAAAATTGGCAATATTTAAAATAATATGAGAGCAAAAAATCTCTTATTCTGTGAAATTGATATCTATACATTTGTCACTAAGGTTTTTAGAAAGAGAAATATTTCCACACATGATGCTAAAATAAACATTCTAGTAATTCTCTATTTCGTTTATTTACAAAATATGCACCACAATTGGATAATATCAATTAATCTTATAGACAAAGTTAAAAAATTTCCATAAGATCAATTTATCATTATGCCAGTAATAGTTACTTGATATTCTGAAAATATACATCCAGATTTAAAAAGCTAGAGATTCAAAACTGTATCTAGGCATACTAAAACAATATTGATATTTTTTTCTTCCTTTGTATATTCTAACAAATAAAAACATAACTAGGATTAAGCCACATTTTTTACATTTTTTTCAAATTGAAATTAGGATACCCCTGAACCACTTTAAACTGTAATTCTTTGATTTTATGAGTTTTCGCTTATTATTAAAAATTGGAAAAAGATGAATTATCAATTGTTATTTTCTAATATAAAAAAATTGCATATTTTAATTTTTTCATTGGGCAGTCTTTTACAATATATATACCGTGAGTTTTTCTGGAAACCAAACACTGATTTTTGGCATCCAGCCAATTCTGATGCATATATCATGTCAGGAATCGCTGGCTACGAAAATTTATTTTATATTTTTAATTCTAACGATATTTATTTATTATTGCATCCAAGAAACAAAAAACGATTTAACACGTAAGATTATCGGATTTTAATGCTGGTATAATTACAATGAAAATGTTCGGTTTCCAGAAAAACGCACGGTATATATATCCTCAATATAAATGAAAATTACTATAATGTTTCAGTTAGTCAAAATATTTATATTATAAAAAGAACTTAAATACTTTATAATAAAAATAATGCCAAAATACTTAATTTAAATTTCAACAACAAACACTAATTTCTATTTTTTTTATAATCTTAAAAATTACATCATATTCCCTTAAAAAATTTTTAGAAGTACAACAAACTTTTGTCTTCTAAAATTTCTTCTTTAGAAATGCTTAATCAAATTTAAATCTATCAATCTATAACACTTAAGGAAATTAGAATTTGTTACAAACATGGTTCAAATTTATTTTGGCTAACTTAACAAATAAAACATGATTCGTATTGATATTAATATTAAGAATATTATGAATGTTGGAATTAAATTTTGACAAAGTTTTTCCATTATGGAGAAATAATATTTATCATCAACAATAACATTTGAATTCTTTGCAAAGAAAGGTTTATAAAACCTTTATTTTACATAGTTATTTATTTATTTAACTGAAAATGACGTGTTGTATGTTTGGATTAAGTTTAATTCTATGAATCTCTCTTTTGTCTGGTTTGGTGCTTACAAGTGCCATATACAAGATTTATTCAGGAAAGAAACCAGAGCTCTATAAACATTGCATAGCTATTTGTTGTTCTATAATATAGAAATTTTCCAGATATATATATTTTTACATAATGTTTGCAACAATTCATAAGTAAAATGTTTTTTAGTTTCATCATATGCTGTATATGTAGCTTATCTCCTGCCTTACAGGTAACTATTGATAAATATGATGTATATATACAGTTTACATCGTATGACATGTTAATTTTATTATTTATGATTTATTAGTAACATTAAGCATTATTACAATAGTATTTTAACCATTGTTACAATATAATAATAATATTTTAAAAATTATTATTTAATGTATTAATATAATAAGTTTAAAATTCATACTTTATTAGCAAGTTAAATTGTTAACTTTAAAGAAAATCTCAAATTATTGATTTCAGTATGGGCTAGAGTTTAAGAGCAATTCATAATTAAAAACCAGAATGCAACAGAAAACAGATTTACAGAAAAATATGGTATCAGTATATAGATGAGCCAAGACATGTGCACACAATTCTATCATCAACACTGAAGCATTAGAAAATAAGTAATTAATTCTTTTATTATTGATTAATGAATTAATAATTTGTTGTTAATCAGTATAATTTCAACTTACTGCAAATTTATATTTTGAATTGATGGGATATCTCATTTAAAAGTGATATAATTTGAGTTAATAATTCTCAACTGAAATTTAATTTCAGAAGAAAATTTACATTGAAAAAAAATTAGTAGTAATCTTCAATATTTATTAAAGGATGTGCATTCTGAGTTATTAATCTTATTACAGCAACTTCATATTTGATTTTTATTAATGTTTTATTAAATAATATCAGTTTAAGTTTCAGAGAAAATTGGATCAATATTTATATTATAGATGCAAGTACAGTAATATTTTTATTACTACTGTACTTGCACCTATTTGTAAGAGTAAGTTAAATTTATCTATATAATATATTAAATACAAGTTTTGTTCATAATTTGGATACTGCTGCTGTGTGACTCTTAAAAGTATTGAAATAATTTTATACATTGCTATTTGCAATATATTTCACAATTGGATCAATTAAAAATTTCTTATTTCACATATTTGGACAAAAAGTTCCAATTATAAAGTGGAGATTTTTTTGGTGTAATTGCCACTATCTTCAAATACTATCATAATATGTTAACTAAGTGTGTAATTTTGCACAGATGATATTTAGCAACCAATATTATTGAAGAGTTTTTGAAATTTCATATTTATAACCCTAGGAATGCCTATAATGATAATCTCTAAGCTGTATTATGAATTTTATGTCTGATTACACAGTGCATATTTGAATGATGTTATATTAAGATTTTCATAATTTAAAGTTGTGGAAACAATCAAATATAGTGTAATTCAAGTTTTTATTTATAGAGCACATCTTGTTTTAATATATATATATAATTTCTTAAAATTATGTAATTCTAGATATCATTATTATTTAAATATTTTTGCTTCAAGAGCTTACAAATGCATAAATTTTTTGAGATTTTGGAATTATTTTATGAAAACATGTAGAAAAGGCATTCATTTACTTTGGGAATTTTATGTAATGTAACTGGTGCATAAAATGCATTTTAACAACATGATGAGAAAGTTTTTTTTAATTTCACAGTAATATATTTAATCTAATATTGCTATGTTTTGTAAGTAAGAAATATGCATACTGCACCATGCAACCACTTATAGGGTTTATGTTCATCTAAAAACCAAATATCTGCAAAGGCAAATATCTTTAAAAGATTTTTTTAATAGTTTTATTAAATTTGCTCTGAGAAATATTTCTTGTTAAACTTATATGATTTTTCCCTTTTAGAAATTTTATGCATCAAAAGACTTTTGTCTTATATATGGCATGTTCTCAACATTTAATAATTATTTATTTTAATGTACTATGATGATATATAATTAAAAAACACAGTGGACGTAAACCAGTAGCATGCTAAACTACCGAACGACAATTCATGCAATAAGACACATACAAATGCATTCTATACATCATTTTATTAATAATAATAGGATGTAGATATACATGCAATATATAAGAAAACATTAAAAACAACTGAAATTTTACAGATAAATATTTAACAAAGTAACATCATTAATATTTCTGAAATCTGATATGCAAGCATACTAAAGCATTGCAATGTACATGGACTACATCAGATTGCAAAATATAAGTTTAGAATACTTCTTGTTCTCTAAAATAATTGCAGAAAGACCAAGCAGATAATTGACCTTAAAATTGCTTGATATGTATAGAGAATTGGGAATTTATAAACTATAGCAAGTTGTGCAAGTGTGGTGGATTTCTTTGGATAACTGGCCTTCTAAATAAGAAGTTTACAAACCCTCGACTAAAGCGGTTGGAAGCCCTATATCTGATATTGCTTTTTAAACTCAGATAAAAATTTTGCTTAATGTATATAATGCTTCAAATATTGAGGCACTTTTTCTTTACGAAAGTGAATAAAACAAAACAGTCTTTAGCAAACTTCTCTTGATTTCAACTGATAATCATTATCTGCAGTTCAAAAAGAGGGGGGAAAAGTCAATGTCCAAGATTGATCATTATGGGTTTGTTACCATGCTTGCTGAGTTTATATGGCTTTTTCTATTGCAGCATTTATGTTCTTATTCAGAGGGCCAGGTTAATATGTAAATAGCATTGTAATTATAATAATAAAAGGCACTTTATATCATACACTAAATTTTAACAAGACTAATATTAATAAAGACAATATAATTGGATGGAGGAAAAAATTTTTTTTAGTAAACTGCATAATTCCAAGAAATTCTTGTAATTTTATATATATATATTTTTAATAATGAAAGTAAAAAATCAATTAATTCTTTTTAACAATAAACTTCAGGAATTTCAACGGTTATCACGAGTTGTTTAATAATTCTGCTTTTCCATTCATTTTAGTGCTTTTTAATAGAAAAGTATTAATTTAAAGATGTAAAATTTGCATACAAGTTCATCACAAGTAATCTGATATTTTGTGTGTGTATGTGTGTGTGTACATGTTTTTTGTTTTTAGGATGGATATTTTTCGATAAACACTTGGTCAAATATTCGATCATTATAAATATAATTGAACTCTCAACATAGCATATGTTAAATAATAATATTGGTCCCGTAATTGGAAAATAACAAGTATAAGAAAATAAAGGGTATATGTTGACATGGGAGCAGCTCCGTTTCCACACTACAAAGAAACAAGCACACACAGTAAACGTGCAGTTTTTTTAAGACATGCAAGCAACATACAATGACATAAAAAATGATATTATCTGACAGCTGTTTCACTCAATCACCTGTCATTCTGCCAGGTGGAACCAATAAATGGTTCCTGGGCGACCTTTGTCATAGCTGCTCCTCAACATGGTTGGGTATAAATTCCACCAATTTTTTCCCGCTGCGGTACTGCCCATAGTGACAGTGATGGTAATGATGGAGGTAGCCTTGTTTGAAAGAGAGACAGATTGTAGCTCACACCTTCTTCACATAATAAATATAACTTCAATCATTGGCAACCCCTGTATCAAGCAGCCATTTGACAAATATAATATAGGGAAATATATATATATATAATATACAATGTTTTTATGAATATTTTTTGTTAAATCCACGTGGTTCTTTTGTTAAAATGCAAACTTTTAACTCTTTGGATCCCAGGAGCATAAAATTCCCTTGACTTTGCAAACCAATATTCATTTTAAGCATATTACAAATTAACTTCATAATCAAAAATCGGTTTCTCCAAATTACTTTTTCATATTTGAAGAATAAGCAAGCAAGTACACAAGAATGACCATATTTAGGTTTTGCAAAAATTTTAGGGTAATAACATTATAAGAACTTCTGCATGATTCTATTTATATTTCTTTTTCAGCTAAAGTTAATGATCCAATTTTTTTTTTCATAAAACTGCTCTGAGTGTGCCAGCTGTTCAAGCTAATGTAGGTAGACCTTTGTTCGAAACTATTTGAGCTGGTGGCTATCTCATTTTCATACAAAATGATGGCAAAGTATGAAGTTAAATGGGAAATGCTTACCTGATGGATTGGAGCGAATCATCAAAACAATCAAGGTCAAATCCGAGCTCCGCAATCTGAAATCTGATTAAAACATTTATTATCACTTGCCAACGGCAATGGGTCAAGTACAGGATCTGATAGGGACTTTGCGAGAAATGACAATAATTGAAAAACTTTCCACCAAGTACTTTATCATTTTACAATGACATTGAATGAGCTGTTCACGAAACAAATTATTATTATTTAAACAAGAGAACAAGAATTTTATGACTGAATAATTGGAGCTGAAGTATCGCTCGAGCTCTTTTAGTCAACGACTATGACATGATGCTGGTATTTTATGAATATTGAGTTTTAAAACTGAATCACTTACTGATTGGTTCTAATAGAAGCAACAGTTGAATTCCAGCTAGGCCAAGATTCAACTAAATCCAAGCGTGGCAGCCTACAACGTCAATATAAGCATACCAATAATTTAATCAATGCACAAAACTAATTCTAATCCTTTTATTGAAAGAAATCAACAAGTTTATTCGAAAACTATTCACCGGAAAATATTCACATAATTTTTCACCAGTTGTTTCCAACACAATTTTCCATTTTACAACCTAAAAATTCGGTAATCTTACTTACTTTTCCTATTTTGTATTTTTTTTTAGTTCAGTTCATATTCATTAGAATCACAAAACTTGTTTCACTCTTTATTTTAGTAATTTCGGCCTTTTTTGCCTTTAAAAACGATCCTTTAAAAAAAAAAAAAATAAAATAAAATACGGTGGCGAGAACTGGATTAAAGGTTACTTCAACTACCAATGTGAAATACCAGGTGGCGTGCGGTTGACACAACAGTTGCGTCGTGCGATATGCGTCTCACAACCCTGAATTTGATTACCTTTGCGTTCGTTTTTACGCATTTTTACCTCATTAAAATGCATTTCAAACGCATAAAAGTCTCAAACTTTGCTTCAGGTCAAGGTAAAACTAAACGTGGTTTTTGAATAAATTTGATCATCTCTCAATTATCTGTACTGCAGATGAAACGACATCCCAGCCTTCATTTTTTGATCATCTGCCTGAGTGATTTTACCAAGTATTCGTGTTGAACTTCGTGATGGTAAGAGACATTGGTCTTGATGTTGAATAACGATGTGGATCTCGTCACTATTGTTGTAAGCGGGTGTGGCGAACGGTAGATGAGAATGTACCTCGTAATGAGCCACAGACTCATCGAAGATGATCGATGATTTTACATCAAGTAGATTTTCTATATTTATTGCAACGGCAAAATAAATAACAAATTATTCTCTGTCTTAGCGAAGCTTTAGATCCAAGCTCTTTAGAAATTTCCGATTCCGATGACTCAATTTTTTTTTCAAATTTTTTACTTTTTTTATTTTTTTCGCGACGTTTTCTTGACGTTTTAACTGGTCGAGCTCTCGATGGAGACTGATGCTGAATGGACATTTGTGCATGCTTTTATGGTTTTTTTGATTGTAAACTATTGCCATTCTCACTTGAAAGTCTTGAGATGTAATCTGATAGTTATGGTTTCTCCACGAAAATTAATTAAATTTCCGTGTTCGTCAACAATTTTCAATTGAATATGTTTGATACTGTTGACACTTACAGGTTGATAAATTGCCTTGGAAGGCACTTCGATAATTTTATATCCCGGTGGTACGACGCGGAAAAATTCGTGAATTGTATGTACTTTTTGATTATCTATAAAAGTACCGCTGGTGATATTACACTCAACACGTAAGACCTTGAATTTAAGAATCTTTACAGGTGAGGATGAAGTATGAGATGAGTCAGGTTTTAGGATGACGTTTGAGAAGCCCAACAACGGAGCAATCGAATTCTTTTGTTGAAAATTTATCGTTTCACTGTACTTAATCACACTTTTAAGTGTATTATTATTAGCCGATAGAGAGAAAGATATCTTTGATCCCGTCAAAACTGTTTGAACATAGTTGTTAATATCACTTATTTCGTAACTTCCAGTGGGAAATTTTATTGTAATTTTATCACCAATCTTCAACTTATTGCAAGTTTCATCGATGTTTGGTATTGAATTGAATGTTAATAGCTGAATCGAACCGAGAACGTGTGTCTTTTGCGGAGAAACTTCAATTGGTGGAAAATAATAACTTTCTAGAATTGATGATTCTCCTGATAATATCAGCGTAAGCGATATGTCTTCCATGACTTCGCAAATGGTACTAAGCAGTTTTTGCTAAAAATGATGCTAAGATTTCCGGATAAGAATCTTAGACAAAAGTGCCCGCGGTTGAATGTGTTGAATTGTTGGTGATTTTGATAATTATATTTAATATTTTCAACTCCGAGATAATCAATTAGATCCTTCGGTGGTTGCAAATTTCCAAAACTATTAAAATACGTGACATCTTTGCCAGTTTTTCTGTATGCCACCCAATGAGTTCCAGGGCCATTTTTAACATCTAATTTTACAACAGCTGTTTCATTTGATTTTGATCCATCTTTTGGTAAGGCATTCCTCATAAAAACATCTCTACATAAAATGTGGAATTTTTAGAATTTTTGCATGTTTAATCAGATCTATATTTGCTGAAGGTCTATTTGATAAATTTTTCGGAGTTTTTTTTTCGGCAGTTGCTGATTGTGTAAACGTAACTTTATTCCGGAACCAGACTTGTAGGGTCTTAAAAATAGACCTTTACCTATAGCGATGGTTTCCGTTATAATGTTATTTATGTCTGTCTTATCTAATCGATTTTTAGCAAATATAGCTTCACTTATGGCTTTTACGATTTCGGTAACGCCGTTCATAAGAGCAATAAGGGCGCTGAGCCTCGCAAAAATCAGGATCAATGGTGAAGCTCCGCCTAGGACTTTGAGTAAAGGCAATATATTGGGAAGTTTAAATTTTTTCTTCCTCCCTTTTTTTTCATCGTTTTTCGAGCACTAGACGATGCTGATTTAATAACAACTCGACTATTTTTTGATTTTTTATTCATGCCTTTCTTCGCTGCGCTGACGAGAGTTTTAAAATTTATCATCTTCTTTTTTTGGATTCTTTTTCTCTTCTTAACACTCCTCTTCTTGGATCTCATGCCCATTCCGAGTTTGGATTTGGGCTTCATGATATTGGTTACTGTGTAAGCAGCTGCTTTTGCACCAAAAGTTGAGTCTTTCGCAATAACTCGTTTTCAAGCTTTTTCTGCCAAGATTTTGTC
>WUQG02026290.1:0-11211 GCA_011317285.2 Androctonus mauritanicus | reverse complement strand
CATGGAAGCCATTATTGAAGAGCATGGCTCTCTGGGGTCTCAATTTTAAAAAGGAGAGGTTCTCCTTCCTTGGTGTTATTTCATTAATAGCAATGATAATATGTTTTGTTTTCATGCTACACCCAATAATTGTATTCTTAAAGAACGAATTATCTACGCTTAACGCATTTAACTTCATCACTATTTTGTTATTCACTTCAATAAACATTGTTTCTTTCGGTAGTTTTTTAATTAACAAAACAAGGATTTTCAAAGTATCAAGAGAGATTTTTGACATAACAAAAAATCATAAAACCGAAAATATTAACTATAGAGACGTTTTCATTAGAGTTATATTAGTCTGGAGTCATGCTATAATATTTTCTTGTATTCTGTTCCTTTTCCTGCTGTATGATGATTATGAAGATATAAAGAAACTTCAGAGCGCTAAAAAATCATCCAGAACAGATGTTTTAGAAAGTAATTTTTTGTTTATTATGTTAATATTTCAATTTATGTATATAATACTTTTTACGCTTCCTCAAAATTTTCTATTTATATTCTTCACTTCAATGGTTAGGGAATTGGAGAATGCTTTCGAACAATTATCGAAGAAAATGTACACAAATGCAATCACCTGGCAAGAAATTCGATCTGTACCGTTTATTTATATGCAGATTATTGAGATTTCAGAGGAAATGGAAGATATTTTTTCAAAAATATTATTCCTCTGGTCAGTTGCTGTCGGAGGAAGTACGATTTTTTGTTTTTTAAGCATTTTTTCTTCATTATCTAAATTTGAATTGTTAAAAATTATTTTATTTATACTTATGTTTCTATTTCAATTCTTTCTATTTGCTGAAAACTGCAATTCAGTTTCCAAAGCATCTGAAGCCGCTCTCAATGTCGGAAGACAACTCTACAAGAATTCGTTAACTGAGAAAGATCAAAGAATCAAATTATTTTTAATTATGTTTTCTTTAAAATGCCAACAAGAGTTACCTTCATTTACCGGCTGGAAATTGTTTGGTATAAACCGAAATCTTATTCTGACAATTGTCAGTCTTTCAATTACCTACACTGTGATAGTAAATCAGTTTAGTTAGAATGGCAAGTTTGTCTATAATATAAATATATGTATGATATAAATAACTACTGATCGTCTGTAAAATGTATGCTGTTTGTTGACTCAGTGACTGAAACTTTCATATATGATATATAATATCACTTTTCTATTGAATATAATTTGTGAGCATCTCTTTGAATGCTTTTTATGTTATTTTGTACTTAAGTAATTTGTTTGTCTTCTGTACCTTAGTTTTTTCGATAATGATTACTGAATTTTAATAAACTTTAATTATTAAAAATACTTTTTCCATTGTAATTGTTTGCTGTGATCTAGTTTCCAGTATACACAGATTGATTTCACTATAAATACGTATCAGGCCTCCGAAAATTGAAGAAAAAAACCATTGTATGACACTAATTTTATAACAGATCATTCGGTTTCATTCAAGTTATGCAATTGTTAAATTTCAAATGTTCACCTGTGCCGATACAAGATGGTAATGATGCAAATATTAAAAATATTCTGTACATTTGAAATTATTAGCCGAGGTCTAATGCAATTTTTTCGAGATATTATAAAAATTCCTGTTATACGATCCGTGTTACTCGGGATTCTACGAAAAATCGTGTCTCGAGTGACTAACGATTCAAATTACGAAACAAACTATTGGACCTATTTGAAAATTTTAATTCGATAATTTGCAGAATAAGATGAAAAAATCTCAAGTGTATACGGAAAGATTAGAAAAGATATCGGATATATAAGCACTAAATATTTTGATAAATAATAATAATACAATATTTCAAATTTGATGATTTTACTGTACTGGCAATGAAGATCGATTTTTCTTTCTCTGAAACTCGAGTATTAAAAACTGGCAGGAGATACTCAAATATCTCTAGAAACGGAGTTATAACTTATTGGATTAAAATGCTGTAATTTCTCCTGTCTAAATAACATGTATTAAATTTCATATTTATAACAATGTCCCGTATATCGAAATTTTCATGGATATTTACCCTAATAAAATTACAGTATTTTTCAATGAAAGGAATTTGTTAATTGATAATTTGCCATGTGAGTTAAAATAATTTGTTCCAAGATGTAAGATATATTAGAAAGTGCAGCAGTGCATTTTAAAAGATTATGATTATGTGATTATCATTCGTGATATAATGCTATGGAATCTTACTTGAATAGCTTTCTTTGAGGTGTTGTGTCTTGATGTTTCCATCCTCACAGATATCTTTTTTTAAACGCCCTTTTCCAATCATTGAGATTATTAAGGGACGTACCAGTTCTAACCACGATTTGCATCCACACCCGTGGAGGGGACCGATAATGAAGGATAGAGATCGACAATCCTGGCCCAGAACCTCGAAAAAACTTTTCAAGAGAAACCAGATTCAGGACGCGAATCCGGTTCCTTCTGCGTGGCACGCAGACAGCGTTACAACTTGGCCATACAGCCCCTGCTTAATTTATTATACCTATTTCCTTATCTGTCACTTTTTCTTGCTGTTTAAATCTTTCACAAATCCCTCAAATTTATCCCGATTTTTTTTTATTAAATAAATGATGCTTCCTCCAATACCATAAAACAAGCCAAATCATTCAATTTTTCTCCGAAGTCATGTTTCTAAATTATTTCTGTCTTTTCGACCACAGTCCATATCTTGAGTTTTCCCTTTTCACTTTTTCTGATTTTTGACATTATGTAAGGATAAATAACAAACACTGATATAGCTAAAACGCACTATTTTACTGTAAACATTGTACTGAGCTTAAAAATTAGTCTGATTATAATGCTTGCACAACAAACAAATAGCAACTGACAATTTATGTTTAATTTCTATATCTCGCACATCGACAAGTTGTGACATGAAAATTTCACTGGATGACGTGGTATTTCGTAGTTTCTGGAGCTACTGGAAGTATCAGTGTCAGACTGGGGTAGTGTCGGATTACGGAGACTCAACTACAATAAAAATCATATAATAATCGTGATAAAAAGCAAAATTTGTTTTTGTAAATAAGAATAATAAAACTTATAAATATAAAAAATAAAAATTCATTTGATAAATTTCGAATTTTCTAGAACACAACAACTAACATTTTATACTTTCATACATAAAAACCAACCAATAAATTCTATGTAGGTTTTACAACATAAACGTATATTTAGAATGAGAAGAAACAATAACTAATGTTTAAAAGAAAAGATTAACTTTGGCCTATGAATGTAATTTTTAGATAACCATAGTGGCTCATTATATATCCTACTCCAGGGCCCATACATCTCTAACTACGTCACTGCTTCTAAAGTAGTCCTATGTTGTATCAAAAACAACAAAAGAATGTTTATGGTTTCATACATATCAGTTGTTTACAAAAATTAAAATACAATAATTCAAGAATTAATATGCAAAATAATATATTTACATTATGAACATCAATACATATAATGTTTATTCGTTGTATATAGCAAAAATTTATAAAAACATCTAAATTTAAAAATTAGGATATATGAATTTTATCACCTTAGAAGTACTATACACAGTAAAATAGGAAGAGGTAACATATATTGAATTGTGCATTTATTATATTGAAAAATTCGATTTAACATACAAAATTATCTTTGATGATTTTTGCTTTTGAATTTCGAAGTATACCACAGAAAACCGCAATATTTCTTCAGAAGTATACTTTATCTAGTTCGGAATTGTTTCTTTCTTCCTGCTGTTATTTGTATCTCTAAATTACAGCATTCCTATATCGTAATTTGTAAATTTAAAAATAATTTTTAGTTCCATTTTCGTATATTGACTGAAAATACATTACACTATAGTATCTAATGCTTCTGGGTACATTCCTCTGAATTATTTATTAAATGACTGCAATTAGTTTGGCATGCTTTATTTATTAACCATTGACCATTACATGTCACATTTTACAAATGACATTACCGAAAATTAATATACAGCATTTTCATATCTTAATTTATAAATTTATCTTTGGTAGATTTGTTTAATCGCAGTTAGTAAAATTTTTATAATTCATATAAATTTGTATGACATAAAATAAATAATATAGGATTGAAAATAATGCATTAAATCACATAAAAAAATACAAATATATGAAAACCCAGTGAATCTTACTCAAAGACAAAACAAGAAAATGATATGACACTTTGGAATGGGTTGAACTTGCTGATACCAAATTTTAGCATTGTCTATGTACTGTATAAGGTTAAAATATATTATTAAAAATATTCGCTATATTTATTAATTAGAAAAAAGAGAAATTTTAATCGAATGAAAGAATTAATGAATCATAAGGCTACAATAAGTTATAATTGTTTGTTTAATAATTAATTCTTTCAACAGTGATTAGAAAGAAGCGCTCTTATTTTCTCTTCTAGCAAGTTTTGCGAAAAAATAATTTCTTTATTTTTTTCGGACAGAATACCAAAATGGTATCGTTTGTTAATACGTTATTGGCATATCTAATCTTTTTGAAGATGGAATTATTCACTACTCACCCTCTTGAAAAGCCTCTAATAAGTTTTAGAAGAAACTTGGTGCGTGAATTACCTCCTTCTTCGTTTTCATTTAAGAAAAGTCATCTCCCTAATGAAGATTTGGGGGAAATAACTACAAATGAATATAGAGCAGAAAAAGATAGTGGAATTCACTATGTTTACTATTATGACGACAGTAAAGAAAAACATATTCCGAACTATGACTTTTCAACACGGAATTGGATTGTAAAAACACCGACAAAGAAAACCGAGAATGGACTACAAAATAATAAAGAAAAGACTCAAAAGCAAAATGGAATTAATTTCATTTCTAATTACGAAGATCTCCCAAAATCACTCCTTTCGAGACTAATGAAAATGTTAAAGGAACCTGATAAGAAAATCAGGAATGGAGTGAAAACTGAAACAGAACAGACTCCGAAAATGAGGAGAATTATGATCAAACCAGTTACCCAAAGCAAAGACTTGAAGCATATATATGAGATAAAAGAGAACGAAGACAATCGAATAATTTTTCCATCCAAGTTAGATAAAACACTTTCACTCTCAGACGAAGGCAATATGTCGAGTGACAAGAAATTTGGAACGTTCGAAATGAGAATAAATCAAACTGATTTCAATAAACTTAGAAACGGCGCGATTATAGTGGCAATAATTTTGGTGACATTATCAATACTAAGTTTGATTAGCGCCGCTATATTATATTTGGGTGAAATTATACAAAGTGATAATAATTACTCCGAACAAGAAAAGACTTCTCTACTCAATGGTCCGAAGTCCATTTTAGTTACATCGAAAGCTAGGAGTGATACAAAGAAGTTTATATTATTTCGGCCAAGACCACGACACGTGAAATTCGCCACTCCTCTAGTACAAATGATCGATGATGGAAGAAGAAAAAAGTTATCGGATAATGAATGCGAATATTTTCTTAAGAATCTATCGGAGAAAAGAATAAATATCGATCTTCCAAATGAGACCCCTGAAACTGACCCATATGAAAAGGAAATAGATAGACTGCTTTCCGAATTTTCGAATTCTCCACCTAGAACAATAGCTCCAAATATTATACAGAATAATTTCCCTTATATATGCAAAAACAAGCTGTTCGCCAACAGAAGAACTAGTCTTTAATGGAATAAATTCATAGAGGATATTGAGAAAACTATTCCCTGATATTGTAGAAAATATTCACCGATTTTGACTTGATTTCTTGTTTGGTCTTGCATGATTAAGGACACGACTAACTCTGTATGAATTTTGTATTTTATTTAATAAACATTTTTATTAATAGTTGGTTAATATAATTTTATATATTCGTAGTTTATTAAAAAGCTGTGTTTTGAAAGTATCAATATTTAATGATGCCTTTTCTTATATCTTAAACTCCATTAAAAAAATTCACATTTTAAAATTTCACATACTTACAACCAATAGTTTGGATTTTATATTCTATCCAAATATATTTATTAGATATATTTTCAATTATTCATTCTGTGGTTGGTAATTAAATTTAATTTTTTTATTTTAAGTACTTGGTTTACGAATAAAACCGGAAATTATTTTTATGTGGTAGTTACAGCTAATGGTATAAAAATGTGCAATTTGTCTATCCCAATTACGAAACAAAAAATACAGAACCCGTTTTAAAATTTTAATTGGATAATTTTATTTTCAAAATAAGATGGAAAAATCCCAGTTTCTATGGAAAGATTAGAAAATTTATTGAATATATAAGCACTAAATATTTTAAGAGATAATAATACAATATTTCATTTTTGATGATTATACTATAATTGGCAAAGAAGATCGGTTTCTGAATGTCGAGTACTAAAAAATGGCAGCAGATAATCAAAAATATCTCTAAAAACGAAGGTCTAACTTATTGGGCTCGATTAAAACGTTTCAATTTATCCTGTTCAAATAAAATGTTTGAAATTTCATATTTACAACAATGTCCCCCCGTATATCGAAATATATCATGGACATTTACCCTAATAAAATTGCAGTATTTTTCAATGAAAGGAATTTGTTGATTGATAATTTGCCATTCGAAATAAAATAATTTGTTCCAAGATGTAGGATATATTAGGAAATGCAGCAATATATTTTAAAAGATTACGATTGCAATATATTTTAAAAGATTACGATTACATGTGATTATCATTGGTGATATAATGTTATGGCTATGTGAAACTTACTTGAAGCTTTCTTCAAGTAAGCTTTCTTCACATAAGCTTCAAGTAAGCTTATGTGAAGCTTTCTTCGGATCCTGTGTCGTGATGTTCCCATCCTCACAGATATCTCAAGTTAATTGAATCATTAAAATTATAAGCAGATGTAAAGATAGTAATTTCTAATCCGGGAAGATTGTAATCAAAACGAATCAAAATCGAATTTGCTCGATAAGTTTCTGCTGCGAAATAAATTCAAAATATCTTGATTGTATTCCAAGGGGATTCGGGATTACACACTAAAAAAAGGATGGATAGGCGAAAGTGAATAAGATTGTGAATGGTTTTCGAAAAATATGCGTAGGACTAAAAATAAGTGAAAGCGTTTTGGTCGTTAAAAATACTTTTTTCTTATTTAAGGAATTAATTTATTATAGGAACAACTTCTTTGAACTTATTTTAATTTATAAGTTTATATATATTATTAAAATTATTTACAGCATGTGACAATTTTAAAAGCAGTAAAAACTTATTTTCTTTGATTCCACAATAGCTCACAAAAAATACTTGAAAATTGAAGTAAATCAATGAATACTTGTATACTCAGTTTTAGAAATTTTTGCTTTTAAATTCCTTATATATTTATAACTGATAAGAAGAATCTTTCGAAAACTTCAAAGATAAATATATATTGAATGCACTTTATGAAAATCATTTACTTAAACACATACAGCAGTTTCTCCTCGTAGTATATTATTTATTAAAATTCTTTATACAAATTTGCAACAATACTTATTACTATAATATAATACTTCCAGAACACGTGTTTACTAACATTAGTTTAAGGGTTTTCATATTGCTCTTTGTATTCTAACGACAAATAAATGGTAATGTATTTGTCGTTAGAACAAACAATATGGTAATGTGTTTGTCGTTGATGTGTTATATTGATGTTAAGTTTATATAATAAACTTAACATCAATATAACACATCAATCATTCGAAAAGAAACATCAATATTTTCCTCAATGTTTACTTCTTTTTACAATTTCTTGTCAAATATTGGAAAAATATTTTATGCCTTTTCCAGGAAATAAGCAATCACCTTCAGCCAATGTTTAGGAAACAAGTTTTGTGACGCATTGCTTCTAGGCTATATTAAATCATTCACCAAGAGACGATAAACGAAGATAAGTTGTATTATACAGTGCTAAAATTTATTGAGTATTTTGCATTTAATTGCATATTTAAAAGATTGTAGTGATTTTCTACTTTTTCCCGATTAAAGAAATTAGAAATTTAATTATGAGTACAAGGGTGAGAGATATTGAAGAATGTACCGAACAGATGAAAGCACGGAAGCCATTATTGAAGAGCATGGCTCTATGGGGTCTCAATTTTAAAAAGGAGAGGTTCTCCTTCCATGGTGTTGTTTCATTAACAGCAATGATAATATGTTTTGTTTTCATGCTACGCCCAATAATTGTATTCTTAAAGAACGAATTATCTACGCTTAACGCATTTATCTTCATCACTGTGTTGTTACTCACTTCAATAACCATTATTTCTTTCGGCAGCTTTTTGATTAGCAAAACAAGGATTTTCAAAGTGTCAAGAAAGATTTTTCGCCTAACAGAAAATCATAAACACGAAAATATTAACAATAGAGACATTTTCGTTAGAGTTATATTAGTTTGGAGTCATGCTATAATATCCGTTTTTATTATATTCGTTTCCCTGCTGTATGATGATTATGAAGGTGAAAAGATACTTTGGATCAAAAAAAATTCTCCTGGAACAGATATTTTAGAAAGTAATTTTCTGTTTATTATGTTAATATTTCAATTTATATATGTAATACTTTTTACTCTTCCACAAAGTTTTCTGTTTTTATTCTTCACATCAATGGTTAAGGAATTGGAGAATGCTTTCCAACAATTAACAAAAAAATTATATGTAAATGAAGATACATGGCAAAAAATTCGATCTGTACCTTTTATTTATATGCAGATTACTGAAATTGCAGAAGAAATGGAAGATATTTACTCAAAAATATTATTCTTTTGGTCAGTTGCTATCGGAGGAAATACAATTATTTGTTTTTTAAACCTTTTTAATTCTTTATCTAAATCTTCCATGTTCAAAATTATTTCATATACATTTATGTCTCTGTTCCAATTCCTTCTATTTGCTGAAAATTGCATTTCAGTTTCAAGAGCATCTGAAGCCGCACGCAATGTCGGAAGACAACTCTACAAGAATTCGTTAACGGAGAAAGATCAAAGGATCAAATTATTTTTAATTATGTTTTCTATAAAATGTCAGCAAGAATTACCTTCATTTACCGGCTGGAAATTGTTTGGTATAAACCGAAATCTGATTCTGACAATTATCAGTCTTGCAATTTCTTACACTGTGATAGTAAACCAGTTTCATTAGAATGGCAAGTTCACCTATTATATAAATAACTAATGATCATCTACAAAATGTATGCTCTTTGTTGATTCAGTGACTGAAATTTTCATTTATGATATATCACTTCAAAGCCAGATTGTGGTTCCAAATCATGAGAGTCAATAATTAATATTGAGCCATGGCTTACCACCCTGGAGAATCCGGGTCCCACGCTTCAATTTTTCAGGAGGGGTTCTGGCCTGGCCTGTTAAATCCCATCCTTCAGCCATCCTGTTGGCCCCATCATGGGTGTTGGCCAGCCTGAGATGGGTTCTTTAAGTGGCCGCCGCCAGATATAGAATATCCCTCGAGTGATATGGCGACTTAATCAAAGTAACCTAAAGTAACCTATTTATTTTAAAAATAATAATATCTTTATAATTTGTTTATTTATTGGACCTAGTAGTATTCATCTGTACAAAATGAACGCAAGTAAAATATATAATAAACAATTTTTGAAACGATTGTTAAAATTACCCGATAAAGTCATGCGACTCTCATTGACTCAGAAAGAAACTGATTGCGGCTCTCAAGTACTTGAAATTCTCCTATGTGACTCTTAATGATATGAAGTTTACCACCCCTGATATATAATAACACTTCGTTTCATGATATTTGTTATTTATAATAACTTTTCTGATCGTTATTTTTTTATTGAGTTGTGTCAAATATGTTTTTTCTCTTAAATATAATTCCTGAGCATCTCTTTGAATACATTTTATGCTATTTTGTAATTAAATAATTTGTTCTTCTACTGTACCTAACTTTTTTCGATATTAAATGTTTAATAAACTTCTAAAAAATATTTTCGTTAATTACTTTAAATATTTGCTATAATCTAGTTTCCAGTCGTATATGCAAGTATATAGATTGATATGAGAGTGTAAATATATATCAGGCCTTCAAAAAAAGTAAGAATAAATTATTGTGTAACACTCGCATTTTAATAGATCATCCTGTTTTATTCAAATTACTCAATTATTAATTTTCAAATGTTCACCTGTTCCAATATAAGATGGTGGACCGGATGGGATGCGTGGAAACGCTTCGGCTTTCCACTCTGGAGGGTCCGGGTTCGAGTCTCGGGTCAAACCCCTTGAAAATATTTTTTAGGGGATTCGGGCTTGGCCTGTCGATCCGTGTCCTCCACAATCCGGCTGACCCCTCGCAGAGGTGGGCAGCCTGTGGAAGGGCTTACTTCGCCCTCCACTTAGTGCTCTTACTGAATGGAAAATGGCATCATCTGTTGACCAAAAAAAATAAAAAATACTACAAGATGATGGTGATGGAAATATTAAAAGATTTTCTGTATATTTGAAACTATTAGTCACACAATGATGTTATTATCTCACTTAAATATTCAATGATATAACATTAATTACCATCATCAAAGCTTTGCATAAATTCTATGTATTAATTTGATAAACTTTTGAATAAATGAAATTCTGAAAACGTTGGTTTTGTGTGATTTAATATTCTCTGGCAATGTTCGTAAATTTGTTAGTTGTAGGATTTGTTATTTTTGTTATATATATTTTTCATTTAATGCCACTTTTCGCACTGTATTAAGCGGCGGGGCGAAAAAACAAGCCCTTCCACAGAGAGCCCATCCCTGCAGGAGGTATCTATTCTATTTGAATACCTGGTTGCGTTGGATACCGCGTAATGTTATCGCCCGATAAGCAAATCGCGTTGCATAGTGCTATGCAACGCGATTTGCTTAATCATGACTAATCATGATTAAGCAAATCGCTTGGTTCATGACTAATCATACTCGAATCGAATATTGCCCGATAGCCGACCATACCCCTTCGAGGTGAAAACCTCATTGAACCAAGCGGTACCTATATGTAAGAATATAAAAAAGGGATTTTGTATTCTGGGAGGATGATTACGTATAAATGTGCCATGTTTGTTTAAAAGTTTATGTTAGAAGCACTGATGCTATAATTTTATATGATATGAACAGTTTTCCATCCCTCTAGCCATGCGCCC
>WUQG02026279.1:0-11211 GCA_011317285.2 Androctonus mauritanicus | reverse complement strand
AAAAGTTGGCGTTCATTAAGTTTATTAATAATAATATTCAAAATCTTATCTTGCACATTTAACAATCTCCACAAAAATGTTTTTCCGTAGTTTTATGTCAACCAAATGCGTGTATATCGCTTTCTCCAGCGGGAATAGATCGTCTAAGGCAACCGCTCCGAATAGAGGTTGCTATATTTTAACAATGATTTGAATTTTAGCTAAAATTACCGGGTGGCCATATTTGGTACACTTACCTTATTTATATTTTTAAATATATATATATATAGAAAAAAATAATAATTTTATGATTTTTATACTTAAAAATATTTTGAAACGTTCGGGAATGATTCCATAAAATTAATTGAGAATTTTTAAACATTTTGTTTCATTGCGATTAATCAATTAATTATAATCAATCTCGATAAGAAAACAAATATAAGTATTAACTCGTTTTAAAAGGAAGAAATATCAGACAAAAATTTAATTCTGAAAGTGGCTTGTATAAGAATAATATTTTTTTTTTTTTTCAAGAAACTTTCCTGCCAATTTTTTTTATATATTAAAAAAAATCACAAAATTGCAATTTTCTAAAATGGCACATAAAAAAAGAAAAACAGCAATCGGTTTGTATCAAATAATAACTTATATTCTTAGAGTTTTTATTTATTTAAAAATATTATTCAGATCACGATTAAAAAGAGAAAAACAATGCATCGGGAAAAAAAAAACAGATAGTTGTCTTTATGAAAGATGGAGAATTGTGCGTCATCCATTCGTAAATGGGTAGACAAGCCAAACGTCTCCACTAGAAGATAATACTCGACGCTCGCATCTAACTTTTGTTGCTTTTTTTTCCTCTCTATCTTCCCTCCCTCTTTTTTGGACGGTTTATCTTCCAGCCGTCAGGATCGAGTTATATCAGTGGACAGAAAGTCATGTCCAGTTATATAAGGTTTATGAGACAGTTACGGAAACTTTCTCCAACAGAGACAACAATTTCACAGAAGAAATGAAATGGGTTGACTGTCGGTGCCTGCGGGAGTGTCTGCTCCACCCCCTAAAACGGGGACGAAAGAGATTAAAGGGATCTCTTCCCTATCGATCCGAAAACGGGAGTAAAGTGCTTACCACCTCCCTCCATTTCTCCGGTTCATCAGAGTGTAAACAGCAAGAAAATTTTAGTACAACACTTTGGACTTTATAGCGATTTCTGAGCAAATGCGTGCTATTGCTTCCTTACAACTTATTCGCCGAGAATGGAGAAAGCTTAATAGTCAACTTCTGAATGGTCAACAATCCTAATCCTACACATACCACTCAGCTATGTATACGTTCTTCGATTAGAGCAACGACACCGTTATAGCCAGATTGACAATAGTGGAACATGAAGTATATTCTTTTCTATCACTTCCTTAATGTCTTTTACCGATCGATCCACTTTAATTGGATGGCGAAAACAGTAATCAACTGGTTGCTTTTGAGAAAACAATATTAGCTTTTGTTTGGTATTTAGATGTCGATCAGTCTACAATTCGTGTTTAATAAAACGAGATAAACTTATTTACAGTAAACATGCCGAAGATACGTAAACTGAGTTAAGATATTGGTGAAGATCAGTTTTCAAATTTTTCTGGATCGTATAGCATAAGATAGAAAGTATAATATTACTACTAACTTAGTAATATAAAGCGCAAGATAAATATTTATGCAATATTATTATTGGCATATTTTATTAAATAACATAAGACACAACAGATCTGTTACTAAATAGATAAAGATATAACAACAGATTTGCTGTTAAACGTGACGTAACAATAGATATTCATTTCATTAAACATGTGTTGCCTATACATTTCATTATCATAAGATTGATATATATTTCATTATACGGTATTATATATTGACAGTATATTTCATAACACGTGATGAAATGATAAATGCGTATTTCATTATGATATGTATATTTATATCCTAGTGTTTAGCCAGTATATATACCAGCTAAACATAAAGGAATTAATATAATAATTCGATAACGATCGATCTTTTGCTTCTGCGGAATTAAAAATATTGAGTAAATTCTGCTGATATTTTTGTTATTCTTACCTTCTGGTGTGTTATAGTGTTATATTTTTGTTATTCTTACTTTGGTGTCGCGGATTAATTTAATAAACAATAAAAATTAGATAGTTTTCACATCAGTTCGATCAAAGTAACGATTCATCAATTTTTAAAATCAAAATCATGATTTAATTTTGATCTAAATCTCGATTTTGTCGAAGTTTGGTGTTTATAATTTGAAAAATTGCAGTCGTTTCCTGTAGAGAATCATATTAAACCATTGTTTTCCCACTCACACAAGGAACGACTAAGATAACTTTCCACAAAAATCTCTGATAACTAATTTATACAAATATTTATTCGTTTTAAATATTATAAATAACGATTATTAATTTAAAAAAATAAAAATTTTACAAGTTTAGTAAGCTTTTAATATGTTAATCAAACAGTTAATGTTTTAGGAGAAAAATTATTGAATATAGACTTTGTTAGAAAAACAATCAGTGGATAAGAAGCAGTGGTATCAAGGGTGACATTTAAAACAACTAGAAAATTTTTATGAACCATTAAGTACTCGGTTCTTTCTGCAATTGGATAATTATACACACATGTGGGGGATTTTTCACTTTATTAATTTTTATACGACTTTACTACTATTACAGAAATATTTTTATGAAATTCAATAATTAAATTATATATATATCTTTATAAATTTTTCATAAAGTTGAAGCTTTAAGTGTAAATGGTGATTTTTATTGATTGCTGTAAAGTTACACTCTGGGATAGTTTTATTCGCAGTTTACAACGACTTTCATCGTTTTATAACTTAAAGGTTGAGTTTACTACTGCGATAATAAAATAACTTACTCGGAAAAAATTTGAAAATTTTTCAAGAGAGTTTAATGTAATTTTAGTTTTAGTAATTGCAAAAATTTCTTTTCCTTAAAAGTTAGACTTACTTCCTCTAAAACTGCATTCGAAAAATTCTATCTATCTTGTTAATATTGCTACATTAAAAGAAAGCATTCGGAGTAGAATAATGTTCGTAACAAAACAGCTTAATATTGAACACAGTTGAACAGTTTTCTAATTAAATATTTTACAGAGAAAAACTTTATATATTTTTTAGAAGTAAATTTGAGTAGAAATGTTAAAAAACTGAACATATTTTAGAGCTGAGAAAGTATACTTTTCGAATAGAAATGCTCAAAAATTGAATATTTTTTTCTACCTTTTTTCACTTTACTGATCTTCTACCATTATTTACTAAAGATTTCAACCAACCGAGACAATTGTAAAAGAGTTACGATGACGTAGAAGCTACAATTCTTTTCCCCATTTGCTATTTTGGGTTGTATTGAATGACCCTTGACCGTTACGGCCATTTTTAACAGTCATAACCACGTTAAAACCTAAGTTACCATCGCATCAAGCTAAAGTTTCTTAGTTCAATCTGTTGTAAGTCTTTTATCATTATTAACTTTCTGGAAATCATCCCATTATTCACGAAGAAATTCGGATATACTGCCGGAGAATGTTTCACAAAGTATAATATATATAAAAAAAAATATCAATTTATAAAACAATTATTCACCTCATAAAAAAAAATTTTCTAAGCTCATTGAAATGATAAACAGTTTCTGTATTTCTTAAAGATTTTTCCTTATTATACTAGATATACTTCCGGAATGATAATCGTCCTTTAGGTTTTCTTTTCCTCTTCTTCTTGACAAATGTTCAGCTTCATGTAAAATGACAGAATATAAAAATAAAACAATTTTTTTCTATGTTTATTTTTCTGTAAATATCTTTGTTTCAGTGTTTATAAACTGTCATAAATTTTGATATTCTCATAAATAGTTTATTTCGAAATAACATTTATTATCTTTTTTTCCTTGTTTTATTTTTGTGTACATAACAATATTATATATAGACTACAAATCAATTTTGTACTGTTTCTAAGTGTCTTTTTTTTCTTTTCTTATAAAAATTGTTAATAAAACGAATACTACAGTTTTCCTGTTTATTATATTAAAAGTAACTTTAATGAAGTTACAGATCAAAAGATAGGTTGAAATTTCTTTTTAAGTAACTACCCATTGAATTTAAATAACAGAAAGTTTCCGACAAAGAAAACGAGCCGACCAATATCCATTTACATAAGATATACGACCATATAAATAGCTATGCCAATACATTAGATTCATTATTAATTTCCATTATAAATCAGTGAATGAGAAGAGTTAAAATGTTCCAAACTGGATTATTAAATATTCAAAATTGTTTGTAAATCTATTATTAAATTTTCTTTCTAAATTTCTACTTTGCATTAATAAGTGTTTGAATGTTCATAATTTTAGCATAAATTTATATCACAGTTTGATTTAACTTTTGCTTTTGCAAAGGTTTTTTTTTTATTAGTCATATTTTGTTTTTAATATAATTCTTTTTAAATTTTGCAACTTTTTATATTTTTAAACGTTGATGTTTCTGTATATTTTATTCGTCTAAAAAACATTTTTATTTGTTTTGCAATATTTTCCTTGATTTGTTTTTTTTTTTATTATTATTTACCTTTACGTAGTTTGTATCAGTTTGAAATTTTATATTATAATCGATTTGTTTGATAATATACCTCATCTAATTCAATTTAAATTTAGCATTTTTTTATTTTTTTATTTTAAATCTTTTGTAGACAGACACGCGAAACATCTTTTGAACTTCACGTCTCTCTAAATATTAAAATAAAAATAAAAGTAAAGTAAACATGGAGAGTTTCTTGATTTTCCGAAACTAGAAAAATAGATATTTTCTGATGTTTATCCAATTTTATTTGCTGTGGTATTTCGTCGAATCCTCTATGTTTCTTTCTTAACAACAATAATCGAATCCTAGAAAGAGAATTACTGGTGACATTGTAATTATCTAACGACTGCTTGTATTGTCTATGTTGCAACGAAATCCAAACAAATAATTCATTAAACACACGTAATTGAAAGCAAAAGACCCAATTTACAAGCTAATTAATTCATTTACAACGTCTAATCAAAAATATTCTCTTTTTTTTCTATCATTTGCTTTGAAACGATAGCTAAAAATGGTATAACAGAGAAATACTGATAACATATCAAGTACAAATAATCGATATTTTCTGTTTTTTTTCGTTCTTTTAATTGTTTAACTTCAAAAATATTTTGTTTGCCTTTTAAATTAACAATAACGATACCTACTCGTCGACAATATATAATTCGAGCAAACAAAAAAAATAACAATAATAAAAAATAGTACAATAGCAATAACATAATTATCCGTTTATCTTTAAAAAAAAAGAAAAAAGAAAAAGAAAGAGAAGTTTTATCTTCTCGTGAAGCGTATATATTTGGCAGAGATTGTTAAAATTTCTTCCTACTTAACAAATGATGGAAGTTGGAAACTGTGTGGTCCCTCTTGGTGCATAAAGCTGCCTGAGGCAAACATCATAACAAAGAGGAGCACTGCTTTGCATTTGCTTTCTCAGATAACGATTGACTGAAAAATTTCTTAGTGCCATTTTTTACTTGGTTTTTATCTTTCCTTATTTCAGTTTTTTAATATATTTTGTCTTTTTTGTCTTTTTTTTGGATAACGAGTATCTGGACTTAATATACTTTTACTCCCTTTTAATTATTACTTCCTAAATTAGATATAACGCGTTAAATGGTTATAAATCCTAAAATACTATTTAAATATCCTCACAATTTAACTTTTTATTTATTTATTTTACCGCATATCAATAAGACGTAATAAGTGGAGGAAACAAAGATGAACATTAAAAATTTTTTTTTTTAAATTTCAGAAAAGGAAGAGATAATTAAGTTTTCGCTATTAATCTATTTTAGTTTCCTCTAATTGTAGAATGAGGAAGTTTGGACGAATAGTCAAAAATTAAATTTGGTTAACATTTGATATTATTTTAAAATTCTGATCGATAATATTCTAAACTCTCAATACTCTCAGATGAAATTAATGATAAAAATTTTAATCACCTTCAAAGATTTTGAATTTATTATTCAATAATGTTTCAAATAAATCTCCAAGATCTGCTTAGTATCGTTTTGAGACTAGTCTATTTAATGAAATATATTTAATTAAATTTTCAAGTTCTGGATTAATTCGATATGTAAACTACGTTGAAAGTCTCATAATAAGTTTAAATATTAAAGATAACAAATTAAGAATTTTGTTAGATAAATTAAAATATTTTAAAGATTTTTTTTATATTAAATATTCTTTATTTGTTTATTTTATATATTTAAACAATAACGATGAAACAAAATTTGCTACTTAAAATAAGAAAATTTGACTTCAAAAACATGTTTTTAATATAAATGCTACATAAGTCATTGTTTTTTAATAAAAGCAAACATTTTTTTAAATAATTCTCTATTAAAAAATAAAATTTTTAAATAAACATATATTATTTTTTGAAGATTAATTAAAAAAATGAGATAGAGGAAAACTTCTAGAGAATTTTAAAAAAATGGTCAAATAAAAAAAACTAATTTTGTAATTTATTTCTGTAATATATTATTTGAAAATAATTCTTTTAATAAGATAAAATTAAAAAAATCGTTTATTCTAATGCGTATATCGAAATTTTATTCTTTATTCGGGAAAAAATATATGAAAAATAAAAAAAAATTTCTATTTCAATAAAATACAAATTTCTTTTTCATTTCTTGGGAATTTTATGCACGGTACGCAAATTTCCATTTCAGAAAAATGTAAAAAAATTTCCAAGAAATCAATATTATCCGTAAAGTATATGAAAATTTGTTTCAGTAAAATAAAAAGTTTCCAAGAAATGAAATATTACATTTAAAATATCCACATTTCTATTTCAATAAAATATACAAAAATTTCAAGAATTGAAAATTACAAGTAAAAATCCAAATTTCCTATTTCAATAAAATACAAAAATTTCAAGAATTAAAAATTATATGTAAAAATCCAAATTTTCTATTTCAATAAAATATACAAAAATTTCAAGAATTGAAAATTACACGTAAAAATCCAAATTTTCTATTTCAATAAAATACAAAAATTTCAAGAATTGAAAATTATATGTAAAAATCCAAATTTTCTATTTCAATAAAATATACAAAAATTTCAAGAACTGAAAATTACAAGTAAAAATCCAAATTTTCTATTTCAATAAAATACAAAAATTTCAAGAATTGAAAATTACAAGTAAAAATCCAAATTTTCTGTTTCAATAAAATACAAAAAAAATTCAAAGAAATGAAAATTACTTGTAAAACATACAATTTTCTATTTGAATAAAATACAAAATAATTTTCAAGAAATGAAACTTACACGTAAAATACAGTTTTCTATTTCAATAAAATACAAAAAAATCCAAGAAATGAAAATTACTTGTAAAACATAATTTTCTATTTCAATAAAATACAAAAAAATTCCAATAAATGAAAATTACTTGTAAAACATAATTTTCTATTTCAATAAAATACAAAAAAAAATTTCCAAGAAATAAAAATTACACGTAAAATATACAGTTTTCTATTTCAATAAAAATACAAAAACTTTCCGAGAAATGAAAACTATATGTGATACCAACAGAAATAAAAATAATAAATTGTCAGGAAAATATTTTGAAAATATAAATGAAATATTAGATAATAAAATAAAAAATAAAGTTGCCAAAAATTTTCAAATATTCGGGGACTAAATCACATTTTCTTTTTTAGTAAAGTACCAATAAAATTTTCAATAAGATCAAAACAGATAGCCTGACAGGATCGATCTGATAAGACGTACGTTCCACATAATAGAAAGAAATAGCTAAAACATTCTCGTATTTTCAGTCATTCCAGAATACCAAGCCGTTTTTGGCGGAAAAGTAGTACTACCATGCAACGTCAGTATCAGAACAGTTGAAGAAGATATTTCCATCATCCTTTGGTATAAAGGCGACTTAGGAGTACCAATCTACACCTTAGATTCCAGAAAGAGTACACTTCAAAATGCCAAACATTTTCCAAGTACGGAATTGGATTCCAGGGCACATTTCGACGTGACTTCAAAAATTCCTAGATTGGTTTTAGACCCGGTCAAAATAGAAGATGCTGGTGAATATAAGTGCAGGGTAGATTACAGACGATCAAGGACAGTAGTAAGGCGTCTAAGACTACGAGTCATAGGTAAGGTATACATATTTTTTATCAATTTTGTATTCCTGTGACGATTCGACTTATATTTAATGTTAAAATTCACGTAGAGTTTACTCACAGTATAAAAGTTGTATTCTGGATATCGGTTAGAAAGGGTCAACCATCTTTTTAAACTAAAGTTTTTTTTCAGAGTGTATTTTAAGCACCAAAGATAGAATGGAATACAAAATGAAGGAAACAATTGTATGTTAGCTTTTGTAAAGAAGCTCTTGTTCTTCTTATCATCGATGCGAAAAAAGTAATTTTTTTTCTCTCTTTTTTTTTTATCTGGGATCAGCAAAATTTTCGGTTGTTCAACAATTTATGGTTTTTCTCCTGGTAAATTTTTACTACTTTCGGAATATTGGTTTCTTCTCTTCAATCCTAGAAGAATTTCGTTTTGAGGTATCCTTAGTAAATATGTAACAGTGAGATTTTTGGAAAAAGTCGTTAAAAATGTGCATCTGGATACGTAAGTCCCGCTTATCGTATAACGCTGATAAGAATATCTTTTAAAATATATTTTGTTACGCCCTATCGGAAAAAATATGCGTATCCATCATTTTAATATTTTCTTAAACAGCAAACAAAAAAAAAATATCATGCCAAGTACAATATCTATATTGGCTATATTCCAATATATATATATATATATATTTATAAAAAAAATGCGTTATAAATTATTCATTAAATCATTAGATATATGATGTTTAATCGAGATATTGTTGTAAAATTTGTTTCAGATCGATACAACTTTTGACGGAAATGTTTAGGTTGTGTTGTAAGAATTTTTAAAAGATTTTTATTATCGTGTAGTTTGCATTTTAATAAAACTCGCTAGCATCGATTTAATGCTTGTATTTTAATTAATTATAGTAAATTGTGGGAAGAAACGAGAGTCGAGTGTTATTAAAACCTTAAACTTACTCGAATGGCTCCATCTTTCTGTGTGTAAAACTTAACACAAAGTTGTTTTAAGCGGTAATATCTTTGTAATTCTAATGCGCGTTTAATGAAACATCCGACTTGATACTTTCTAAACTTACTTAAAATTAATCCAAAATTTAAATTGCATTTTTATTCATCCACCCATTTAAAAATAACGAAAACCGTTTAAACATTTTTCTTCTTCTTCTTCTTCTTCTTCTTTAGAATATTTAAATGCACAGAAATGCGCTTATAATTGTCCAATTATTCTAAATTTTGAAAATGCTGTCAGCGAACTTGATTAAAGTCAAGAAAAATAATAATGTTTTACGAATTATTTCATTATTTATTTAATTCTTCTTGCGGGAAGAATTGTGACTGATCTGATTTTCGCGAAAGCAGGAAACATGTGCTAAGAACATAAAAAAAAAAAATAAACCTTCTTTACTCACTTGTCAAGACGTCCTTTACGCTAAACCACGAGAGATTAAATTCTTTTTTCTTTTTGTAGATATGAAATCCCATACTGATATATCATTTATACATACAAACATTCATTTTTTGCATACCGAATATTTAAAAAAATGCACTTTTGAATATTTAGTTCCACCGAACGACGTTATCATTAAAGACGAACATGGACAAAGGATGAGAGACATCATAGGTCCTTACGACGAAGGATTTTATTTAACTCTAATTTGTGAAGCTGAAGGTGGTAAGTTTAAAAAAAAAAAGTTTATTGAATAAACATAATTTTCCGTGTTTATATTAATTAATTTAGCGAATTAATGATATTTCGCTAATAATTACAGTAAATATATTTAATCACGTTAAGATGAATTGATGTTGGTTACAATATCGATTGTGTTTATATTAATGTCATTAAATGTATTTATTTAATAGGATAATTTAATATGACATATTGCTTACGGTTTAATATATTTTCTAGTTTTATAGCTGAAGTATTTGTCATAAGCAACGTTCTCATAATTTATAAAAATAAAGAAAGAAAACATTTTCTGAGAACTTACAAACAACATTATCTGGAGTTATAGCTACTTATTTTTTGTGTGTAATTCTGTAACATCTGTCAATAACAGACAGACACCGGACAAATCCATTTAGTGTACTTACTGGAACATCTGTTACAGGTTCACCACCTCCTTCAGTTACCTGGTGGAGAGGTTCTACATTACTAGATGACAGCTACAAACCAACAGTCAAAGGTGTCGTAAGGAACGAATTGACTCTTAAGAATCTTAGGAGGTCTTTTCTGATGGAAGTTTTCTCTTGTCAAGCGTCCAACACAAACTTAACTGTTCCAAAGACTAGTTCTGTTATTCTAGATTTAAATTGTAAGTTAATTATTAAAAAAAACAATAATAATAATAATTTTAATATTAATCTTCTCAAATTCTTTATTTAAAAAAAAAGTAATAATTCTAATTTTAGATAGATTTTTACTTTTGTAAAAATATATTTTTTTCGGGGTGTAATAAATGTGAAGCTGAATCACACGGAAAGAATTTTCTTGCACACTTGGCACTTTGCCCTAAAATTCGTTGGACTTAAGCCATTTTTCTCTGCTTCTGTACCTTTTCGATATATATATAAAGGTACTTAAAAAGTATAAAGGGATCTTGATGTTGAAAATGCGTTAATTTATCTATTTGCATCTATTCTAGTGAAACCGTTGGAAGTTTATATCATCGAATCTAATCGACCAGTATCAGCCGGAAAGGAAGTGAAATTAGTTTGTGAAAGTACTGGTTCGAGACCTCCAGCTCATTTATCGTGGTGGAAAGACGGAAAAAAATTGGAATCTTACAAGGAAAGCGTGTCCGACGACGGAAACATCACCACCAGCTTGCTTACATTCACACCTTCTGTTGATGACAACGGGAAATCTTTGTCTTGCAGAGCAGACCATCCAACTCTTCCAAACAGCGGAATCGCAGATAGATGGTGGCTCAACGTACAATGTGAGTCTTATAGTGTCAAAATAACAAATTTCTACTAATCTATCTGAATTTTC
>WUQG02026268.1:0-11213 GCA_011317285.2 Androctonus mauritanicus | reverse complement strand
CATCACACACAGCAAAACCGCACAAGGAAACGATTAAGGCATTCAGTTGGGAAATACTTGTGCATGCGGCTTACTCACCAGACTTGGCGCCATCCGACTACTATTTGCATCGATGGGACACGCACTTGCTCAGCAGCGCTTCACTTCTTACGAAAATGGCTCGATGATCAGTTTGCCTCAAAAGAGCAACAGTTTTTTTGGCGTGGCATTCATAAATTGCCAGAGAGATGGGAAAAATGTATTAGCTAGCAATGGACAATATTTTGAATAAAATATTTTTTATCATTTTCATACAATAAACGTTATTTTCTATACAAAAATTCTGGTTTCATATTTACACACCTGATATTTATATGGATTAAATATTTTTTATTTTTATGCTAAACTTTACTTGGTCTTATAATTTCTTAACAGCTTATTTTTTTCTGTTTCATTTCTGAAAAATAATAAAAGAATTGTAACAATATTAGCATCAGCTAGTTTATTGTGTTGTTTGAAAACATTTATAAAAGTGAAACTGATTTATTGACCCTATTTCTTTACATTTGAATAAATGTAGCGGTCTAATATTTTCTTAAAGTACTATATAAGTAGAAGTGTGATAGGTCAAGGACTACCTGCACCTGCTTAAGAGTTCTCATTTTATGAGCACACTTCAGGAACAAATTATTTCAAAGTTAGAAACCATCTATATATGATATTGATGATTGCACAATTTTCTTACAATTGTTTAGCTATCTAATCAAATTATTATTTATAGAGAACCATGTCTTCTGAATAACAAATCATAAATAAAGAAATTCAGACCAAAAATTGAGCTAAAATGTTTAAAAATCAATTACATAGATTTTTATAAATGAAATTCTGTCATAATTATTATAAAAGTATTGAACTCAAATTTCTTCTAAAACTTTCTACCTTCTTTTATTCAAAAATGTACTAATAATATGCTCAATTAGATGCAAAACACACATTTATTAACTATTAGCTTACATTTTGTAGCACTTTTGGTCTGATAAGATCATTTTTAGTAATAATACACAAAGCAAAATACTTTACACTTAATTCTTTGCATGCTAATGGCACATGCTGCTCAGAATAATTATTTTCTTAAATTCTTTGTATAATTATCATCAAAGTCTATTAATGGCATGTCACATGTGACAGGAACAAACAATAGTTTTATAATTGCAATTTGGCTAGTCCTAATCAGTTTATTGCAGTTGTATTAGAGCTTTTGAAAAGCTCTAAAAATAACTGAAATAATGAATTTCTAATCATTGCTCCTAAACATTTTCTAACCAAAATTTTAAAAGGTTATGAAAATTTATATTGTTGAATATTTTTTGAAAAATTAGCTTTTTCCCTCTCTTTGTTTCTCTATATTCTAGATCAGGCGTGTCAAACTCATTTTAATTCAAGGGCCATTTAATAAGCTTGTAAGATTGCCGTGGGCCATATTACATTTAAATTTTTTTTAAATTACATTTTGGAATGAGGATTCAGATATATAGACAGACTAATTAAAAACATTGTGCAATCAAATGAATATATTACAAAAATATATAATTACTACATAATTGCTTTTAATTATATATTTTTTAAATTTGATTTCTCACTATCAATCTTTAACTTTCTACTGAGTGTTAAAAATCACATTTTCTGTACAAAAACAAAAACTTAAAGTTTTATAAATTTAAATAACCATAACTATTTACATTTTTTAAATAAGTTAATAACACAACAAAAAAATCTTTAGCAAGCCTGTTAGCATGTTTTTTATACACCTTCAAAGAGGGATTGTTTGGAATTTGATCATTATATTTGTCTATCCCAAAAAAAATACAGGTTCTCATTTATGGTTTTTTGTTTTCTGATGAGAAATTTCATACAAAACGATGTAGTCCTTGGAGGAAAGCACTTAGTTTGTGTCACTGATCTGAAAGATCAGGGTCTTCTGTACATATACGTTTGATAAGGCCAATTGAAAAAAACTCGTGCAATTACATTTCATTAAAATCAAACTAGTATATCATTGTATAAGACATAGCTACGAAGTGACAGTTACTTCCTATTATCTTGCAACATACTGGTTTGATTTTCATTTTAGTTAAGAACATCGAGCGCCATAAAAAAAATCACATCGAGGGTCGGATGCAGCCCACCAGTTTGACACCCGTTCTAGATTATGGTCTGTTGTTCAAATTAAATATTGAAATAAAGTTAATTATCAAAATTCTTAGCAAAAATTAATTTTTTGTAGAATAAACAATAAAATCCTAAAATTTAAAAATATATTTTAGATAATACCAAAATTTTGCTTATTAAAAACAGGCAATATTTTTTATTAATTGATATTTTACTTCACTTTTGCTGTATTTTTTATTTTTATTTATTTTTTATCAAAAAATGAAACAATGAAAATGTAAACAAAGATTTGTCATTAAAAGAGCATGGCACTTTCATTGTTTTATTGCTACCATTTCTTTCCCATGCTTTTCCTGCTAAACATATTACACTCTGGGAAGTGTAGTATGTGGAATGGAATGAGAATCAACCATCAGGGAGTCCTATAAAACCAAGATTATTATAACTGTTTATGTATGAAAGGAGACAATTTTTGTTTTTGATTTGTTTTTATTAGGTTTGAAATAAATTCAAAAATTTATAAAATATTAAAAATTACTGAAATAAAGTAAAAACATATATTACTAAATATAAAATTCCAATAGGAGAACAATAATTTGATTTTTATGTCTGGTAGAGTATGGCAGATGAAATTTTTGCTTTATGGCAACTTATGGAAAGATATAGAGAAACATAATTGCTACAAATGGTGTTCACTGACCTAAAGAAAGCTTATGATAGAGTACCAAACGAGAGATGAGAAGATCAATGAGAGAAAAGGATGTATCAGAAAAATATGTAAGGTTGATGAAAGAAATGGACAAAGGAGTGATGACAGGTTAGAAGCAATATTTGCATGACAGCTGGATTTTCAGTTGAAGTTAGACTACATCAAGGATCAGCACTCAGCCCATTCTTATTTGATCTAATGATACATAATGGTAAGAGAGATCAAGATTATAGCATCATTGAGTATGCTGTTTGCAGATGACGACATTCTATGCACAACAAAAAATAGGGACAAGTTAGAAAAGAAGCTGGAAGATTTGAGGAGAATGTTGCAAGAAAGAGGAATGAACATCAGTACGGCTAAAACAGAATATACTGCATTGGGGAGTAGAGCAAAAAGTGTGTAAAATATTACAAAGTAAACAGATGCAATTAGTAAATAAATTTAAGTGTCTAGGGACAAATGTTGAGAAGGATAGAGGATTAGTCACTTGAGATAACTCATAGAATTCAATGTGAGTGGAAGAATTGGAGGAAACCAAGTGGTGTATTATATGATAGGAGGGTGAACTGCAAAATGAAAGGGAAACTGCACAAAAACAGTGATAAGACTAGTATTAGTGTATTCTGCTGAGACATGAGCAATTACAAGGGCCTAGGAAAAGAAATGGGAAGTGACAGATGAGAATGCTGAGATGAATGCTTGGAGTGACAAAGATATAATAGGATTAAGAATGAATATGTAAGAGGAACAATCAAGGTAAGATCATTGAGCAGGAAAATACAGGGACAAATGTTGCAATGGTTTGGACAAATAAAGGAATGAAGAGAAGAGTATGTAGGAGAGAGAATAAAGTTTAGAACTGGGAGGAAAAAGAAAGAGGGGGAAAATCCAGATGGAAAAATAAGATGGCAGAGAACCTGAAAGAGAAAAGTTGAAGAGAAGCTCAGTGTAGAGAAGAATAGAAGAAAATAAAAGAAGCAAATGTTGATCCCACAGAGACATGGAAAAAGGCACTGAAAAAGAAGACTAATAAAAATGACAATATTTCAATAAATTTATGTAAATTTTGACACATTAATATTCAATAATCAAAATTTGCATATTAATTGGTTTTTATCAATTTTTTTGAAAACATGGTTCAATTTTTTTCATTTGTGGTTTATCTTAGTCAGAAGACCTGCTATCCGAAAACAGCAATTATTTCATTTGATAGCTAAATCTTAATATAAAAAATCATGTTTTTGACAATCTCATATATAGAATGAAAACTTCTAAAAAATAAAATTTGAAAAAAAAGTACCTAGACTGTTAGAAAGAGAACGAAAACTTAATATAATAAGAGAGATAAAATTATTTTAATTTTTACATATTAATTAGATTTAATTACTTAAATAATTTTATCAACAAACCAGCTGATTATTTTTTTTTTTTTTTTTGACATTAAAAAAATATGTCAAAAGAAACATTTTGGGTGATCTTTTCATAATGAGTAAAGAAGGCTTATAAACTATAAGCCTTCGATATTCATCTTAGTGCCTATCTAGCCTGGTACTTTCAATATTTGGTCTGATACACTGCATGCACTTGAAATATTTTTTTACAAAGGCCAGGGCATACTCATGCATGTGTGCATGATTAATTATTGTATTATATTCTTCTTGCTTAGCCTCTACTGAATTACATTGGGTAGAAATTCTTAGGAGAACCTTAATTCCCCTTTCTTATATGTTATAGGATCTGCAGATCAAGTAGAAAACCTAATAAGCATTAAGCATATGTATTTATGATAAATGATAAAATTAGGAGAAAAATACTTTTATCTTTGCATTATAACTTCATCTACTTTGATGAATATATTTTTTCTCTGTAAGTCATGGAATCTAAGCAAGTATGGATCTGTGCAAGTCAGGAGCATCTGGATTTATAAATGTCCAGCAAATTGTTTTTCTGGATATACTGGAATATGAAAAGTAGATAAAAGATTACACAATTTGTTAGTCAGTTACTAAAACAAATTTGCAGGACAAGCAAGATCAAGATGTTAAATCATGGATACTTTTTAATTTATCTAATTTTCCATCCAATTTTGTTTTATGCAATATCCAAGGAAATGAGCATTAGCAATGTTGGATGTCTATTTTTATCTACAAGTTAAACAAGTGTTTATTATTCAATGCAGATAGTTTAAATTTACAAATTAATCATTGCTAGTAGGTATTTGCAAACAAAATCATAGTGAGAATTTATTTCTCATAGATATTTTAACTTCTGGTTTTATTAATTCATTGTTGAGAATGTATCATAATAATATTAAGTGCTAATAAATCAATTCTTTATGATTAAACAATGATTTAGCTATCTAAAGAATTTGAAAACAGCTTTTACAATCAAGTATATGATAATGATAATGTATCTATCATACAAATGTTAAAGAAGCTTTAATCATCATTGGCAAATGAGAGGATGATATTTTATACAAATGAACTACTGCCTTAGACAATTCTGGAATGAAAGTTATTTATATAATGATTCGATAAAACCATAGTGACTGAGGGCATCCTACTTCTGTTTCCTGATCTGTGATCTTGATTCTTCCCATTTCATAACAGATAAGTATGTTTGCTATGAACTCAAATAGAATTCTATAAAATTTTTAATGAATGTTTTGTATTTTATTTATTGCATCCACTGTTCATATTTTTAATTTTTTTTAATACATATGTTAGAATCTGTTTAATTGACTTTATTAATGAAAGAAGTCTGTAAGAGCAAAAAAATGTTTTAAAAATACAGTTCAGCATATTAAAATTAAAGAAAAATATTACAATTATATTTTTCTACTTATAAAATGCAATTATCTAATTAAAAATTTAGTTTTACTATATCACCATTTTCTGTTGACAAAAATTTGTAATCAATAGTGATGACCAAAAGTAAATTTAAAAATTTTTATTTGAGACTAAAAAATTTATTCCAAATATTTTTCTCATTAAATTTGAAATCCATCAAACCAAGGTTCTACTAAACACTTGAAAAAACTTGTACATACAAGAAATTATAAGGCAAGTTCTACCTATATTGTAATACAGCCAAATAAACTGCTGCTAGTAATTCTTATTTTCATATTTTTATTTTTTTTTAGATGAAATAATAATTACTAACATCACTAAGCATCAGACAAGATTAAATACTTAATTTTTCATTCTTCTGTCTCAGGAATTTTCTTGATTGAGTGAACTTGTATAAATAAAATACTCCAGTTTATGATTAAATTAAAATTTCTATTGTAATTAATCCCTTTTTCAATGTGAAACTGATCAGATATTTAATAAAGATAATAGGAAATCAATTTGCTTTTTGTTCCAAGAATAAATGCTTATCTCAAATCTAGCTTTCTACTGAGAACCACATATGCACACACGCACGTGTATACATCTCTACTTATAATCTGGTCTCACAGTTACACTTATGATATTCCAAATTTGGTTATTTTTACAGCATAATGGTTAGAAATATTTTTTTTTTATTAAAAAATTTACAACCAACCACATGGCTGAATGGTAAAGCAGTAGCTTATCATCTTGGAAGATCCAGGATCAATTCTGGATGTTTCTATATTCTTGGAGGTAATGAACAACAGTTATGAACAATTCTTCCCAGTCCCACAATGGTCATAATAATAAGAATTTCATTGTATTTCATTCCTTTTACTGTTAAATGAATTTTATTATTATATATTAACAATAAATACATTATGTTTGTATTCAATCACTGTGCTTATTCAGTAATTCAGCTCCAGATTAGAAATATTGATATTGCAGGAAACGAACTCTTATATGTTAATGCAAATTACTATTATTATAAATTATATAATGCAATTTGCTGTAATTTTATGAAAAGTGTATTTGTTTTGATGCCAAACAATTCAGCAAAAACAGTTTTGTTGTTTTGCATATTTTCTTTAACTATATAGTAAAAATATAAATAACTTTCAAATATAAATTAGCATTTAAAATTTTTAAACTTGTATCTTATTATTAATTAAAGATAATATTTAATCAGGTTAAATTATTAATATTATATTTTAAATAGTAAAGGTTTTTATTTCCTGAAATATTTATATAAATAAAACTGATGAGAAAAAAATAGATTAATTACTTAAACAACAGCAATAACATCCAAATGTGCATATTCTTTGAACAAAAAATTTTTTTCCTGAATTTTTTCATATTTATTTAACAAATAAAATATTTTAAAATTATTCTTATAAAATATTTACCTGTAGTGCTTAAAATTTCAGTTAGTTTCTGTCGTTTATCATATTGGGAAACTTCATAAAAAGTTTGTTCAACATCACTGTTTGCACTTCCAACAATACCAACAGTTAAAAACAAATAATTATCTAAAAAATCCGAAGCTAATCTTTGAATATCTGGTGGAAATGTAGCACTGAACATCAGGGTTTGACGTTGACCTTTAGGAGGCATGGAAGGATTTTGTACCATTTTACGAATTTCAGGAATAAATCCCATATCCAACATCCTATCAGCTTCATCTAATATCAAATATCTTAATTGTGAAAATGATACCTAAAAATAAAATAAAAAAATGTTAAAATAAGTTTTTTAAATGCTTAATTTTTATGTACTATATATACTCTTGTATAAGTGGAGGATTTTTTCCAAGAAAAAATTTTTGAAGAAAGGAGTCAGTTTATACATGGGTCAAACATTGGAAAATTTTTTGGCAAGATCATAAAGATTTCCTGATTAAGTTACACTGCATTTCCACTGCATAAATTCAACATATTTATTTCTAACAAAGATCATCACCATATTGATTCTTTTACTTTTTTGTTAAAAATAATATAGATATGTACAACTATACATAAATTAATATTTTTTATTTATTTAAAACATTGAATACTGCACAGATGCCATCAAAAATATATAAAGAATTCTCATTATGACCTTTTTGTGCTAATAGCATATCATACAGTAGTGGCTGGATGCACTATATTTCTAAAAAATGCCTATTTCTTCTCAATTATTAAAAATATACAGATTTATGTAAATATTCAAATTTAAATAAATACAAATATTAATTTACCAAGCACTTCATAAATCTAGACACATTTCTGATCTTATCTATATTTTTCTTAATGATAATGTATTAGCAGCAGCCATGTTTACATGTAATATCAGTTAATATTATATGAAAATATAGCAACCTTTGATGTTTCTGATCAGCAATTTGTGCATTTTCAGATAATTCTGATCATTTAGAAAATACAAGATTATTATTATTTTTCAACTGGTTTTAGATATCAGTTTACACTTCCAATGATTGTGTATCTGTTAATTGACTGGCCATTCTCACCAGTTGGAGAAAAATTCCCATTGTGTGTTTCATTCAGCTTTTTTTTTTCATTTAAGCTTTGTTAAATATTTTTGTTGAGATTCTGGAATGATGAAAAATTCTAATATAGAGAAATATGACTGGATGCCACATGATAACATTCTGCTTTCCATACAACTTTTTCTTCAGTTTACATCACATTGTGATATTTTAATGTTGTAAGTCTGGTATTGTGTGTAATGGCCTTATTTATTCTAACAGTAAACAGAATTTCAAAAATTTTTTTAATTATAAAAGAAATTATTAATTTATTTTAATGAATATCATATAGTTCTAACACTTGAAAATTGGGGTTGGCATATACTATATATGAGTATATATAGTAAACCAAACCATAAAATTGCTAAGATTTTTTATTTCAAAATTAAATCATGAAGTAAAATTTAATTGTTCCTCAATTCATGAGATTAAACAAGAATTAAAATGAAAATTCTAATATTAGATTCACACATATGCAGAAACATCATCTTCGAAAATTATTGAAAATATCTTAATTTGTTCTAAATATTAATTTAACTATACTTTAATAACAGAATACGAAAAATTAACAAATAATGTTAATATTGAATAATAATATTATATCATGTTTCCAGCAATTGTGAAACATGGATGGATTTATGAATTTGCTATATCAACTGTAATATTGAAATGTTTTGAAAAAAAATCATATATAAAAAATTTTATTTCTTGTATTAATAAAATCTTTGAAAATTTTAAATTTCACTTCATTTATCTCAAACAATCATTAAATATCAAATAAAATTACCTTATTTTTGTCTATAAAATCTAAAAGGCGACCAGGTGTTGCTACTAAAATATGACAGCCTCTCCTTAATCGTGATGACTGATGTCCAACTGATGTTCCTCCATATATAAGTTCTACTTTCAATATACTTCCAAATGAAAATTTTCTTGCTTCATTATAAATCTGAATAGCTAATTCTCGAGTTGGTGATATTATAATGGCCCACGGTTCTTGGGTTGTTAAATTATTAGGGTTTGGAAGATCTTGGGCTTCAAACATAGTTTCGATAATAGGTAACAGAAAAGCAGCCTGAAAATATTAAAGTATTTTATCTAAGTTATATTTTTATAATAAATTATTAAATTATTATTTTGAAATAGTGAAACAGTTTTAAGATTAAATTATATGTTAGTTTCTCAAATCCACTAGAAAGAAAAATTTTTCATTATAGGTACAAGTATTCCCCAGTTTATATAAATAAACTGAAAGATTTTTATGTAATCAAAATTTAATTCAAATTGAAAAACAAAATTTTAAAAACAATCAAAAAACTCCCAAATCTAGGTGAACTATGATGTCACCATCACATAGTCCATCTAGCCTCATATTGTATATGTAACTTATGGTATAAGTTGCATAAAATGTAATCAACAAATTATGTTATATTAATTATGTTATGTAGGTGCAATTGCCATATAGTCCTGGGAGTTTTCAATTCAGATTTTGATTTGTTAAAAAATTTTTTCTGACTTATGCAAAATTTGGATTACCCAAAAACAATGAGTCAATTATGGTGTATCAGGGAATACAGGTATAAAGTAATTTTCTAATCAATAACAGTATCAACAATTATATTTAACAAAAAACTTTTGTATATACTGCCATAAAAGCAGGCTAATTGATTGTGGACAATAAAAAGGAATGATAAAACTGGTTTTATTTACTAGAAACATTTTCAGCTTTTTCATATGACTATCAGCTAATAACTATTATAGTCTAGTTGATAAAATTATTAAAAACCAAAACATTTTTCCAATACATATAACCAATTTTATTCCTATTTAAAAACTATTAAAGTTAAAATTTTAATTTTTTTTTATGAAAAATAAATAACTAGAAAAATGAATATCATATAAAATTTCATAATTCTTGTACTTAGTTTATTTGACAGATAAACTGTTGTATTATCATCAAGTAAATTTGACTGGATAACTAAAAGATTTCAAAAGGAACTCATATAATCAAAGATTTAATATATTGAAGAATCAACAAGTGGCTATTTATGGTATTCTTTAAGGAATTCAGTATATTTTAAAAACAAAGTATTTAACTTTTTTGAAAAATTTTCATGAAAATTCAGCAGTAAAGAATAAAGCTTATTAAAATTCATATAAATTATAAATGTGAATTATTGAATATAATACAGATTGCTGGATAAACATTAAGCACAAGTTTTTTTCTTCTAAATTTCCTTATTTAATATTAAATAAATCTATGCTTAAATTTATTATAATTATATTTTTTATAGATAATAAGCAATAGTATGAGCATGTCCCAAGAACTTAACAGTAGATGAACAGAGAAAAAGAATTTGAATATAATGGATAATCTAGCTTATTAGATTATTATAAACTCATCCAATAAGAGAGAAGCTCAAATGGCTCATCCAATAAGAGAGAAGCTCAAATGGCTTCGAGAGATATTTCAATTTAATTGAAATATCTCTCGAAGCCATTTGAGCACGTGCATTTGAGAAGCACGTGCTACGACTTTGTATTTAAACATTTAGTTTCAAGTACTGTACGTATGTGCAATTTCAGTCAAATCGGGGAGGGGAACGTCTGACTGTCCCCTTGTAAGTTAAACTTTGCTTAGGCTTAGTGACCACGTGTTATTCGCAGCCATGATCTATTAGAAATATATCTAATATATATACACACATTTATATAATATCTATACATTTAAATCTAAAAATACCTGTACGTGTATGTTCAATTATAACGCAAGAAAAGGAGCATTAGGAAATTCAGCCTAAGATTGTTGCTATCATTACCACGCGTAGAGAAACAAAACTGTCATTTCATAGCAACGCAATCGTTTGACTTACAACAATAGAATTTTATAAAAATTATCGAATTATTTATGCTACTACTGATTTATTATTTAATCTATCATCTTTTTTTCAATCAA
>WUQG02026257.1:0-11214 GCA_011317285.2 Androctonus mauritanicus | reverse complement strand
TATAACTTATATCGTAACTTTTACCGCAATCACTGCCATATAAATTTCGGTACAGTATACTGTACTGTATCAGATAGTATACTGTATGGAAGAAGGGTTTATCGCAAACTCTCTATTATCTGGGATGGCCGCTTATACAATCCATCACCGGCTGGCCCATAAGCATCGATGTCCATGTGTCATTTAAAAATATGCAATAATGTCGTCGTCCTATCAGAATTCTTTTGCAGGATACATAGAAGAAATTCAAAGACCTTCGTGCCATTGAAAAGTTCCCTCTACCCAAAAGAAAATAAATTCTACCTATCAAATAAAACTCAAGTTTAATCTCTCCCGACAGTGAGTTACATAGATCCTGGAATCAGATTTATTCGCTCTTGTATTTAGTTACAGATGTGATAAATAGGCATAGATGACTGTTGCCAAAAAAGTTTAAATTCGATGTTCAGTAGTTTAACAGATTTGGTACAACCTTTATTATTTTCTCAACATTTTTGTTACTTATCATAAAAGTTTTTACCAGTAAAAACATTTATAACCATTTATGTGCCACTGTTGGAATAATTTAGATCTAACTCAACTCGATATTGATTCGTCTCTTGGATGTCACGGACGAAATGCAGTGTGACAAAATAAGAAAAATCAATTTCGGTCCATAGGACAAAAATCATGTTTTTAAACTCTCTCCCGAATTAACGCGATTTCGTTGAAAAACGTGAAAAATTTTTTATTTTTATCTCCATTGCAGCTCGATTTAATGAGTAAAAAAATGAAAACTAACCTGCAACTCGGCTACGGAGGATAATAATCCAGCTCCAAATACTCTCATTTCGTCTTTCTGCTTGCACAGTCCAAACTCGACAGTGAAGAAGTAGCACTGGAACGATACCCAAATCTTCCGTTAATCTAATAAATCTAACTATTTGTAAAAAATTCTCATCACCCTCTATCATTATACTCACCGTAGCCAGTTTGTCGATTTCGTCGTCAGCTGCTCCTAGAGAGTTAAGTCCAAGTTCCTGCGAGAACTGGGCGAAACTGGCATCGGCCAACATCGGAACGTGTCCTAGCAATTCGTGACAGCAGTCTCTACAGAAAGGAAAACTTGAAAAGGTGAAAATAAAACTTGTCATTAATTTACCAAAACAAAAACTAAAAAAATTATTACGGTTCGGGAGTGTAGAAGGGATCCGAACTGTGGCGGATGTATTGAGTGCAGTGGAACACTCTGAAGGCCAATCCGGCGAGGAAATCTCGAGAAGAAAGATATCCAGCTACTGGTCTCAACTGAAAACCCGTTCTCTCTGTTTTTCGAGGCAAGAATCTTTAATACGACTAATGCGAGGAAGAAAAAACAGGAGTTGCTACTTACGTTTGAGGAAGCGACTAAGATCTTCCAGTTGAGGAATGTTGTCTTCTCTGAGAAGAAAAATCGCATCATAAATGTTTACAGTAACAGAAGAATCGAAACGAGTACAAAAATCATCATTTTTTTTCAATATATTGACTCTTATATCAATGGAAACATTGATAGTCTCTTAATTAAGTTTAATTACTTCGAGAAGACACTGTTACCTGTATCCGCAGAATTTAACCAACAGGTTAAAATTCTCCAGGAACTCCTGACAAGCGTACGAAGGATAAAGTTTTTTCAGTTCTCCAAAGACTGTTCCCCTATATTCACATAAATTATCAAACTTATTAAGTTCAACTAAACCTAATCGTTTTACAACTACAGAAAAACATTCCATGCTCACCAGGTCTTAACTTCTTCTTCGGTGTACTGTACTCGAGGTATGGGTTGTCCACTGTAAACAATGGAAAGTCAGTCAATTTAGATTCTCTAACCAATAAATCGGATTTTATCCAATTAAAAAAAAAAATTAATTGAAAATGAGAAACCACAATTTGAAGGAAACTGTTACTCTAACTTACTGTTTGTACTGCATTGCCAGATCGGTGAAATACTTCCGCCTTTTCCTGTAAACCGCATCCTTGAATCCCTGAAAATTATTTAAATTTTCAGTAGGATTAAAATGTCACCATTCAATTAACCAGATAAGATAAAATTAATTAAAAAAATTAATAAATACCGGATGATCGGCATCTAATTCGGCACCGTACATTAACACTCGACTAGCTGTTTTGTCAAGATCAGACAATTTCTGCGGAAACCAAGGCATCCCCTCGAACACTATCAGTAAAAGAAAATAAATTTGGAGAAACTATGATTTATTTAGCATTAGGAGCAACGCGAATTTCTTGGCTGCAGTAACTCCACAACTCGCTAAAAATTTATTGTTTGTTCTTAAACAGTTTTGATTGCCGATGTCGTAGTAAATCGTAGTAGAAGAATGTTGCGATTCAACTCCATTGTGCGATAATTTTTATTGACCTGAGTAATTATATTTCTAGATTTCTACTATTGAATTTCAGATTTCTAGACGGATTTCTAGCCAAATTATTCTACCATCTCTTAATCCACTCAGTCAGATAAGTCCGAAATATTGTATTTATCAAATGTGTTAACCAACTGCAGTCAAGAAAAATATCATATTTTTCTTGTCAGTCACGGTTGGCGTCCCTAATTTATTATTGAATTTATAAAGAGAAAATCATACCAGAAGGCAAACCGGGACTAGTGGGTGTAGTAGGAGTTAAATCCACTCGACCAGTTTCGTACTCCTCTAATGAAATGCATTCTACCTCGTGCTTGAGTGCGTGGATCAAGTCCTTCATCTGGTTTTTCTCGCAGTCCACGTCCACAAATATTTCGTATTGCGAAGGTCTCTTTAGTGACTTTCTAGATTCGATATGCATGACGTTGACTTCCTTTTCCTACGTGACAACAAAAAAAAAATCCGAATTAATGGGTCCTTCCACATTCTCGCTATGAGAAAAAGGAAACGCTTACCTGAAATACTCTGAGAGCTCTGACCAATCCTCCTACTTGATTCCTCAAGGAAAATATGACTGCAGAGCGAGGATGGGTTTCGGCTTCGTCTTCTTGCTTGGTCTCTTCCTCTTCGGCCAGCAAACTCTGACTGATTTTATTCTGAAAGTCGGACGTCCATCATCAGTTCCTTCTCAAAAATAGATAACCGCTACCGGAAGGGCGTATCTCGTCCGGAAGTCAGCCGGAGTCGTTCGTCACCGTGCCGGAGACAGTGCGACTCATAAATATTATCGGACGTGTGCGGTTATTGATGGTCGACCGACTTAACGAGACGCCGTTATCGGCCCCATTCTTATTTTAATGACGCGGATAAGGACCGACTGACGTGACGATTGTCCTTCCGCCTCTAACGAGTCGGTGATTGGCATCGTTACTGTTTGACTTGGTCCGTCCGTCTTCTTCTCTCTTTAATTGTCACCGAAACGTGGTGACGGAGGCGGATCGGGCCACCGTTTAATTTACTTTCAATTTAGTTGCTGGCAGTTAGGTCGCGTCAACAGTGTCGCACCGCAATCCGTCGCCCGGTAACGCGAGAAATAACGCGAATTCCTCTAGTCCCTAGGTTTCCCTAGAGACTCCTGTTGCTAGATATCACTCAACCGACGTTCGATAATTACGTCACCACCGATAATTCCACTCCGCTTGGTCTCTGGGGTAGTATATCGACTGCTATTCGGACCTTCGAATTCCGGAGACGCTTTACCAGTTGGAGACATTCTTCGGTTTTTCCGTCTGCCCCGAAAAACTTTCTAATTTTCCGTTAAATGTCGGAAAGTTTTCTTCGGAATTTTAAATAAATTCTATCGTAATTTTATCGGAAAGAGAATAATGACTAAGTGTAGAAGAGGACGATCTTTTTTGACAGAATTATCCGAAATAATATATTTATATACATACTAACCTTAATCTCTTCAGTATAATGGTCGGAAAAGTCCGGTAGACTAGCCATGGCCGGAGTACTGCAGCAACGCCTGGTTTGAAAGACGTGTCTTCTTTGATTAGCCAGATCCATTCGGATTATAATTGGGGATATCTAACGCCTATTCCTCACTGTATCGTCCGATTTGCTGGTCTGAGATGGTTTCGGGGACCCGACACCTTTCTCTTGATGATCCGACGCTGGTTGGTCCGTTTCTTCCACCGACCTCTGACGTCATTAGTCTCCGTTTCCGTCCGAAGTCGCCCCTGCCTCCCTTTTGTCTTTTTCCCCACCTTCCCCCCGCCCGATCTATCTATAATCCCAGAGGAGAGAGAGTCTGAATTCAGATCCGAGAGACAGTCAAAATTGATCTAATATTTCGTTATTCGGACCTTAGATACTACTGGTCTTCCTCACATAATCAGGAAAGATTACGTGAGGAAGACCAGTAGTATCTTACTTTTTAAAGATGCTAGCTGTGTGTTCCAGCATCTTTAAAAAGTTACTAATATCGAACATCATTCTAGTTTTATTCTAATTATGTAGCCATTTTATTTAAGTAGAAGTAAACGATTGACACTTTCCTCCTAAACAAAAAAAACCAAAAATAATAAAACAGATCAACATTACAAATTGGTTAAACCTTTAAATCGTAACTGTTCGAATAATTTTATAGCACATCTCCTCTTAGGGTCCTTTTTGGATGAAGAGAGGTGCTTAAAAAATGATTTTGTAATCTACGGCTACAGTTAATAGACGAAGACGAGCATAGAAATTTGGAATATTACATCAAAATCAAAAAATTTAGCATTCCTTTTTAGTTTTTTTTCCATCCTATATTCTGTTCTACCTCCTGATCTACCTCCACCTTTTCAAGATTTTATATTAAGCACTTTAATTATATTATATTGGCTACGTAATATATATAATTTAAAAATTTTAAATATTAAATATCAAAGCTAACGGTGATATAAGTCTCAAGTAAGAGAGATTTATAATTATACTATTCATCGACATTGCCTGAGAGAATATCTTTTTGGGCCTGATCTAAACGATTAATAATTATTTTATTTTAATAATTAAAATAAAATAAATATTTTAAGTATTTAAATAAATAAATAAAAATGTACGGTTAGCATATTTAGGGATGAACTGATACTAGTAAATACAGGTAAAGTATGAAATACCTATGACTAAACACCAAGTAATTTTGATAACGATATTACTTATTTATTTTCAATACTTTGTCTATTAAAAATAAGTAAAAAAAGCAATTTTCTGTTTTTTGGACAGTTTCTAATAATTATAAAAATTTATATTGATATTTATTCTTAAAAATCATCAAAACATTTATGTTTTGATGAGAAGTTGCACTTGCACACTTTCTGATTCGATTCTTGCCATTCGATACAATTACTTTTATTTTCGATACCAAGTAGGTATTGAAAGAAAGTATCGATACCAAAATTACTCGTTATCGAATTAAAAGTATCGATACTTTACTTGTATTTACTAGTATCGATTCATCCTTAATCTAGTGGAGGATGCAGGATGGTGAAGGACGGGGATTGCCAGGCTGGGCCCAGAACCTCGAAAGAATTTTTCTTCAGTTTCCGGGCCCGGGACACGAATCCAGGTTCTCTCCTGCGTGGCATGCCAACGCGTTATCACTCGGCCATCCGGCCGCCTAATATAATATATTGCAAGGAGTAATAACACGCTTAAATATGAATCAATCAATGAAATCGATAAATAAAATATTTTGTTATTTTTTATGTTATTATTTCATTTATAATAATTTATAATGTACTCTAATTTATTAAAACTAAAAATCATGTAGTATAATCATCGATGAGTTCAATATTTTTTTGAAATAGTTTCGTTTGTCACCTATCGGTTGATTCAACTTATCGGCGACATTTCTCTCGCGGCTGTGGGTTTTTGGATTTTTCAGAAATTTTAGTAATGGGAACCGGATTATTAGCGAAGACGCAATATGTTGTTTATTCTACTATTTTAAGCATTATAACTGTTATTGGCAAGTTTTAATTTAACTAATAATTATTTTACTTAATATATGATTAAAATCTTGTATTATAATATAGTAGTACATATCATGTGATTCCAAAAATTTTTTTTTATTTAGTTCATAATTATATTACTATACTTTAAAATTATAGTTTAAGCATTTAGTTTAATAAACCAAAATAAAATTTTAAATAAGTTATATAAAAATCATAAAATTTAAGTTAACTTTCATGAACAATTATTTTCGTATACCGTTCACGAAAGGGTAATTTATACACAAAAAAAAAAAAAAAAAAATGAAATAATAAATCGTTAGGTTTAATCGTTTAATTATGCCGTGCTAGAAAACCAAGGTATAAAATAATTAGAGAAATATCCTCATAATTTTTGTGATGATATCTCATGATCAGATATTTAAATTAATTAAAAATTTAATTATTATGAGATAGTATTAAGATAAATTTTTTTATGACAATATTTTGCCAGGTTGGAATGGTTTTACTCTAAATCAGTAGTTCCCAACCGTTTTTTTGATCATGCCCCACCTTAGCATCGCTAAAATTCTGATACCCCCTGTGATATATAATTCCTTATTTTCAAAAAGTGAATTCCTATTCACATGGAGAAAGCCTAAAAGGCCATTAACTTGATCTAAACAAGCTTCCAAAGAACATGTCATTCATGAAAGAGAAAACTAAAGAATGAGAGAACAGTTGAAATGCTGAGGAAAAAATCACTAAGAAATTGTTTAAAAAAATAATATAAGTGATTTGTATCAAGACTCTTCAATAATAATAACTGTGTGTGGACACTAAATACTTTTTTACTTTCTTCTAAGATTGCCAGACTTATCTTAATCAGAATGTACATGGTGGTCAGCTGATGACAATGGAGAGGTAAAGATTAAAGGTTCTAACTACTACTCTCTATTAGCATGCTCTTCACTTTTCCATTGTCACCAGCTGATCGGCATATACATTTTGATTTTAAATTTAAAAAATGTGTATGTCACAATATATATTTATGTACTGTATATGAGACCCCTAGAACCATATGAAATGAAAAAAATTCATTGTTAATAAATCATTCTCGAATTGCCACCATGTGGGGCGTGCGCCCCACGTTGGGAACCACTGGTCTAGATGAATTTAATAACTATTATTTACAAAAGCAAGCAGTAACTAACTTATTTTTAGTTCGGTTTTTACTAAAGAAGAAATTTTAAATAATTTTAAACTGACATAACTTTTTATAACCACTTTTGAACTATTTGATTGAATTTTAATAAAATTTAGCATGACGATCAGGTTATTGAAATCGAATTTGAAGTTAATTAATTTAATTCTATAGATTCATCCATTTCAAAATGGAGGATGACCAATTTTTAGATCCAAGGTTGTTATAAGGAAATCTTTCAAGGTTTCCTTATAACAATAACTATGAAACTTACAGTAATTATTTAACAATAATTATGGATCTTTTTAAAATTATGTCAAATATTCAGTATTTCATAATGTACGAGTAGTTATAGAATGTTGGTTCTTTAACGATGTTTAAGGAAAATTATAACAGAACATCTAGACATAGATGACCAAATAAGTATTGTATGAAATTCAACGTAATCTTGTTTATATTATTAAAAATAACACTAAGAAAAACATTAAACAGTGAATGACCAATAAAATTATCTTAGTTTAAAGTTTTCACATGCTGAAGCTATACGAGAAATATATAGTGACGGGCTAATTAGATATTCATCGCGAATCAAACATTTAAACATTGAAAGATGAAGAACAATAGGTCGGATTCATACTCTACTTGAAAAAATCTAGAGTGAAAATGAGAATTCAATCCTGGCATCCATAAAAACAGGCTGTTTTTTGTCAACAGATGGAAAATGCCACTTTCCAATCAGTGGCATTTTCCATCAGTGGTGTCTATAACAATCCTGCCACAGGTTGCCAAACTCAGTGAAGGTTCAGCCGAATTGTAGAGGGCAAGAATTGACAGGAAATGAAAGGCAAAGAGGGCATACTCATAGATTTAACCTGATGAGAATCAACAGGCCGAGCCCGGACCCCTTGAATAATATTTCCAAGGATGGGACCCGAGAATCGAACCCGATTAATTTAGATTGACCCGATTCCTCCAGAGTGAAAATCCAAAGCGCTTCTACGCGGTCAATCCAGCTGACGAAAAAAAGAGTATTCAGAGAAGAAGGGTTACAAATTTAATAATTTGCAAATTAAATTTACAATCCTTCTCTAAACTATCAATATTTATTACGTATTTCTGAAATGAAATGATTGTCATTTTACCACTTTGGAGGACCGGGTTTCACACCTCCAGATTTTTAGGAGGGGCCGGGCTTGTTGAACCATTTTCGGTTGACCCCATTATGAATGTTGGCCAGCTGTGCGGGCTCTAACAGTAGTTGTTGCAAGATAAATCGCATGTGTGATATGGCGATATAACATAATTAACCTCAAATGACATTTCCTATAGTTTACATAGCTGGGAACTTTTTCTAAACATTTTTCTTCATGGCCCAGAAATACAGTCACATGGAAAATCCAATATTCGTGTTCAACAATTGAATCAATTCTCGATTCCGCCGTTCCGAGATTAAAGACTTTATAGTATCTTTAACACCTTCTGAAATCTGTTTTATATTTCTTTAATGATACAAAATTATAAGAGATATGCTTTAAACTCCTAAGACGGAGTGAGAAAAATAACAAAATTCGACAAGAAATACCAACATTCAATTGTTTGATAAAAGGTTATGAACTGATAATTAAAAATTATTTGCATTGCTAAAATAAGAGCAAAACTGACTTTTTCTCCCTGTGCAAATATGAATATAGAATCCTGAAAAATATAAATTCCTTGTAGAAATATTGGATAAAACTAAAACTAAAATATAGCTACATTAAGTGTCCTTTTAACGTTTTCAAAGGTACACTATACTGTAGTAACTGTACAGATATTTCAGCAGTATTGATGATTTCTTTAATATTACTTTACAGATGTTGTGCTTTTATTCCTGTGAATCATCTATAATCCTTACATCATTCCTATAATCCATTAATACTAACTGAAGTAGAAGAGAAAAGAAAAATAATTTTAAGTTATTTGCAATAAAATTCACACAGTTTTCTCTCTACAATTCAAAATATAAAAAAGGGAGAATCATGGCTGGAAATACAGAAATATTTGCACAATATTTAATATAAATTTAATTTATTATTAAAGATATATTAAATATCAATAAATATTATGTGACCAAGAAAAATAAAATAATTATAGATTTATAAATGATAAAAAATAATATTTAATTATATATTTAATTTCATTAGGATCTAGTGCGTGTTTATCACTAGGCGCACAAGTAAACCCCAAATCTTCAGGGACCCTAAAATTCATGATAAATATCCGAAGATACCTGAAGATCGGGAAATATGAATACCTGAAGAATGGTAATCTAGGACCTTAGTGCGCCTAGGTCCTCCCAATCTTCAGGGATCCCAAAATTTATTATTTTATTTTATTTACGAACACTGGAGATGGCGAAATCCCTTAGCGCCTAGAGCCTCAAGAACTATAAAGGAGACACTGACAAGTGAATATACATTGATCAATGTATATTCAGTGTAGCCTTTAATATGTGTGGTCGCTTTTAATATGTGTAAAATTCCATTTTACTCATATTAATTTGTTTATATAACAGGATTTTCATTGCATATATTTCAAACCCCCTTAGCAATCCAAAAACAAGACAAGTTCGAAAACTAGGTTATTTACTTCTTTCCAGAACTGCTTATTGAAATATAATTAATATTTTATAAACATGTTTATAATCATTTGTGTAATTCAATAGCGATTAGATTTATTTTATTTTGTTTTGTAAAATAATCTGAGACTTATTTATTTTTCTTACTTATGACGATTGTATTATGTGTACAGTGATGCTATAAATCAAATTAAAAAAACTGAATAACAGATAAAAAACAGAATCTAAACAATAGCAATTTATAAGTTATAAAATTTATTTCTAAATAAATTTTTATTCTTTCGTTGCTTTTTTATATTTTTTCTTATTTCCTTTGTTTACGGGATTAAAAAAAAATAGAACTATTTTGTTAGTTCTATTTTTGCCATCCTGTTTGTAACTTTTGTTTAATGATAGACTACACTTCTGAAAAGCGATAAACAAAATGAATCCTGCTTATCAGAGGATATCGATTTAAAGAATATTTGTATTTCTGTTATCCAATTTTATGATAAAATGTTTCATTAAAAATTTTTCCAAAAATCTTTTAAGATATAAAATTTTCTTTATTACACAAAATTCTATTCAAAAACCGTCAAATACAACTCAGAAACAAGATAAAGTCAACAAGTAGGAAAGATTTGTTGGACAAGCCGAACCTACCTTAGTTTTAACTAAGGTAGGTTCAGCTTGTCCAACCAATATTAAACCGCAGAATCGCACTTGGGATATTTTGGCAGCTACCACTTTTACAGCTCATCATAGGCTACCTCCCAAAAGAGCTTCATCTTTTACCTTTCCTCTTGAAGAATCAAGAATTCTTTAACATTCCACTTTTTATTAGTTAAAGGATGAAGATCAACGGGCCGGTTCCGAATTCCTCCTGGAAAAACTGTAGATGTAAGAGTGAGAAATTTGAAATGAAAATTAAAAAAAATAAAATTAAAAATGATTACTTTAAAGGTACAAGTCATCCAGATGATTATGTTATACATAACCAACTGGACGAAGGACAGGAATCAATTTTCTTACTTCTAGATTGTTTTTCAGGGAGCTATATCACGACGCCATCCAGCCAACAGCCGAACCCAGATCTCCCTGAAAAATCTAGAAATATGAAAATCGATCTCTGTTTCTTTAGACCCCATCCTTCAAACTTCCAGTTAATCCCACTATGGCTGTTGTTCAGCCTGTGGTAGGTTCTAAAAATGGCTACTCTCAGAAAAAGTACATCCAAGCTGCAATATGGAGGTTCAACTAAATTAATATAATCTCTGTTTCTTCAGTAGAAGGCAAGCGCTGTATTATTATAATATCCGGTCGGTTTGCTGCTTTAAATTAATCATTTTGCTTTTTATTTCTTTAGGTTACTCTTCAAAATTCTAAAATTTTATTTCTATCGTGTTGAATGCTTTTTTACAAAATTTGTGTTGAGATAATTTAGGCCCCCAATCTTCTGAGGAGTTAATAAAATAGCAAAAAATTCAATAATTTTAACTAATATAAAATGAAATCTATGGTTCAGTTATCTTAAATTTA
>WUQG02026246.1:0-11215 GCA_011317285.2 Androctonus mauritanicus | reverse complement strand
GTTCAAATTTTAGGCAATCGTTGTTTATTAATAACAGTATAACTTCATTTTGAGATTCCGTCATAAAATGGAGAAGTTTTTACTTTAAAAATTTTACGAATTCGACGTATACGAAGAAAAAAAAAAAAAAAAAGGTGTGAAAATTGACTACATTTTTCTAGATTATTTTCTTATATTAAACATATCTGCAGAGTGTCAAATTTTATTTGTACAGCGTATTATATACGCTATTTTAAATAATTCTGTTTAATATTTGATAGATAATTTAAAATTAAAATTATTATTAAAATAATTGTCGAGAAATGTCACTTGTAAATTATTTTATTAACAGATATATATATATATTATGCGTACTTTAACTACTGTATATTAAAAGCATTGCATTTAAACGAGATAAAATATTGATAAACAGAATAAATATTCTTTGATTTTAACTGGTAAACGTATTCGAGTTTATTACGAAAGACGTAAATATTTTAAGAACTGTTTTATTAATTAAAAGAAAAAAAATCAATAAAACAGTGTGTATTTTACTCGAAAGATGGCGGCGAAATCTTGTACTCTAGCAATATCCCAAACGTCTTTATAAAATCCTGATGAGAAATATGTTTGACAAGTGAATCTGACATGTGTACTTTACAGATTGCAATTTTCTATATTTAGATACAGTCATCAAAATCTGCGATTTTGTTTGCCTATGTCGTACCCTTACGTAATTATTATTAAAAATCCAATAAATAAGTAAACAAAAATACCTATACAAACAACACACACGCCTATATATATAAAATATTAAAAATATAGAGAAGTTTAATATACCTAAACTCATTAACTTAAAAAAAAAAAAAAAATGTTTTATTTATTGTAAGAAATCATTTCTATTTCGTAAACTAAAATAATTTTCTTTCTGCAACATTATCTCTTTCTCTTTCTTTTTTTTTTTTTTCGATTATTTCCGACATAAAACATTTTTATATTTCTGAATTAAAAACTCATAACAACTGGAGTAAAAGCTAACGACGTTCATCGAAGTGTATCGAGTAATAATTCTTGATGTCACAGAATTTAAATCATCTCTTACTAAGATTTTTACACGGATAATATTAATTTCCCCCCCATTTTTTTTTTGTTAGTAAAAAAATAACATTACGGATGTTAAAAAAAAAATAAAAAATAACCAGTTAAGATAGTTTAATGGTTTATATAGTTATTTAATCTGGTTTTATATCTTTCTGTAAAGCATAAAAGTTGGGTTAATGGTTCCTTAAAATAATATATTCCTCGTCTTATTATAATTCTCTTTTATAATGGAAATAAAGCTTTAAAATCTTTAAATTTTTAACGCATTTACTGAAGGATAAATTATACTGTTATATACACCACTAAAAAATCAAAAAACGAAGCGCAAATTTCGAGAATTTTATCTAAAAAGAAAAATCCAAAATGCATTTAAAATGATAAATTGGCAAAAAAAAATTTTTTTTTTTTTGATTCGTTATTGTAATTAAGAAAAAAAAATTATCATCATTCTCAAAAGAATATAAATAATGCATTTTTTTGAGAATTAATTATTTTTCCCACCATATTTTAATGGTTACTCGAATTATTTTTTAAATTTCATAATTAGTTTTTAATATTTATATATATATATATATCGGAAGAGAAGTATACAAAGTTCGAGAAACACAAATAAAATATTAAGATTAAATTTTATTAATAATTGCTTTTCATTATTTATACCGTAAAAAGTAGGAATAGAAATTTCTTTTCCTGAATTGTCATTTTTTTTTTTTTTTTACATTTCGTTCTGAACTGTTTGTTATTCTCTTTAATTGGATTTTTATTATTATTTTTATTTTTACTATTATTATTATTATTATTATTATCTTAAAGACCAATAACTTCATGGCGAAACCTATTTCATTTTTATTCGTCAAAATTTATCAAAAAAATAATTTTCGAATCTCGTAATTTTTAATGATCGAATAAATAATAATGTCATAAATTTTCTGGAACATAATCTTGTTTTTTTTTTTCTTTTTTCTTTTTAATAAATGGTACTATAAAAATTGATTCGAATCTTCATTAAATATAACTATTATAATATATATTTTATAAAATGAAAAAAAATTACTCTTAATTTAAAATATGCTAAATCATTATAGAGAAGTTAATAACGGGGATTTAAACTTTGATATTTATTAAAGAGTTTAAGAATTTTTCTAAAATTGTCGAGTAAAGTGAATTAGTTGAAGCGAACAGATTTTAATTATTACCACGCGAAAAGAAATTTTTCTGAATTTTATGGAAATTTTCTCGGTATCTCTTAAAGTTTAAAAGAGATTTCTTATTATTAAAAATGTTGTTCCGGTTATAACCCGTATTTTTATATATATATATATATATTTACAAGTATTAAAAGTTTCCGTTATTAAATGAACAGCGTAGGGTTTCGAACCCGCAACCTTTGGGATTCGAAACCTGTTCCATTCATTACGATTTTCTAAATTAAATTTACGGAATATATTATTAGCATTTATTAAATACCATCTTTAATACGGATTCTAAACGGACATGTTGAATTTATTAATGGATGAATTTTAATGGATTCAAATATATCGATTCCAGCTGTAACTCTGACAACCGTCTTGAATGGTTTCTAATGAAGCATCACTTATTGATTACTAATGTAAAATTTGTTTATGTTTTCGTCTTTAAGTCTTTCATATCTAAATAACTAATTTATTTACTTTTTTTTTGGAAAATATCGAAATTTTACTAATTCATTCTCGAGAGTTTTTTTTTTTTTTCTAAATAAATTTTCATTTTATGTCCGAAAAATTTAACAATAAAATAAAACAGCAATATATATTTTTTTTTTCTTCGGAATTTCATAAAAAAAAAAATTCGAATACGATAGAAAAATATTAAAAAATTCTTTTCGGCATTTTAATTTTCATAAACTGTTTTAATATTCAACTAGAAAAAATTTTTTAAAAATATAAAAATAATTCGTGTGATGTTTGTGGTATTATAAATATATCAGAAATAAGTGTAAACATTATTAATAATTTAAGAGTTATTATAAGCAATCAATGCATCAGGTGGTTGCAGTAGTTCTTAAATATTTTATATAATATTTCTTCGCATTTTTTGGGGGACAAATAATCTAGAAATATATAGATTTTCTTCTATTGATAACGTCTCATATATTTTTTAATTTCTTCAGAGTGTCAACAGATGGAGCCATGCACGAAAGTAAATCCTTTTGTCCCCAGCATTTAAAAATTTTATGCAGAAATGAAGTTTCATAAAATATTAAATCCGATCAAATTTTTGAAATGGACTTTTAAAATTTAAAAAAATAATTCGATAATGGTATATTTTAATCCGCAAAGTACCTTTATTAAATTTTATAAACCCGGTCCATTCAAAAAAAAAATAAATAAATAAATAAACGCAAATTTTTAAACATATTTTCGTCTGTTAAATATTGTTGTTAACTCTTTTTTTTTTTTCCTTTCTGTTAAGATTTATATGATTTTATTTATTTTTTCACAGTAGGAATTTTTAAACTTTAGTGGTTTTTTTTTGTGGAAATGTCTCTCTAGTCACCGAAGTACATATTGTTATTTCGACGATTTACTTCTTATCAAAGAAACATGAGTTATCAAGGTTAGCCCGGCAGCCAAATATAGACGATTTGTATATGTTTTTGGGATTTGGGATTTGGTTTATCTCGTAACATATTTCTTTTTCTTTTTTTTTGGCATCTATACTTGTATTTGATGCATTATCGATACCTATAAAGCATATTAAACCGATATGACACATACAAAAAAAAAAAAAAAGTAGAAAGAATAACGAATGCTGTACGCGATATCAATGTTTTTCAATGCATTCTTACTAATATATTCATTTTTGTACAGGAATATTTTCTGATGTTTACTTGCATTTCTGTCTGGTTTCGTATTATTAGATTTTGTTTAACCGATTCATAAATCTTTCTGTATGCATATCCGAGAAGAATTTTATTGAGAACAGTTAAAGAAAATTACTACCGTTTTCTCGAGAAATTTTACTACAGTATTCTATTCATTTAAAAATTACGCATAAAGAATGAAAGAATCGGTTATCATAAAAATAAGATTATATCGGAACATTTATCTTCGTTTGGAGCCAAGTAATCTTTATAAAGTCGGCCATTTCCGTTCGAAAAACAAAGCAAAGAAAAAAGAGTTAAATGTCAAGAAATGAGTGCAATATATCTGAACACCTTCTCTATCGTTATTTCCTGGTGTGGAAAACAAGCTTCCTTTTTTTTTTTTTAATCTGATCTTTCTCAGTTGTAATGAGTTCGACAGCAGTTCTAGATGAAACAGCACCTAATAATTACAAGATCTAAACTGTAGCTTTTTGTAGCATTGAAAACAAGGCTAAACGATAATGGTCCAAAGTTAGTGGATGCATGTAAGAAACGACTAGCTTATTACAGAGGACTTCACGAACATCAAGATAATAAATGGAACATCGGAAAACAAGGAAAAAGTCGATTACACGATGCAGAGAAGCCGATTACAAGAAAAAATAAATAAAAGTAATATTTTTTCCCCCTTTTTTGCTTCTTATAATCCTGATAAATAAGAACATATTGGAATTTATATTTTATCGTTCGCAACTTTCACTTCAACTGATCTTTATCAGTTTGAGTTAATATAAAAAAAAAAATAATAATAAATTTTTTTTTTAAATCTCCTATATTCTCTGCGACAAAAATATTATATTCTTTTATAATGACTGAACGGTTTAGACAAAACGTAGCAAATCTTTTCGTTATTTTGGTAAAATTGAATAATTTAAAAGAAAGATGACCATGATGATGTTATTAAAATATCTTAGAGCGATTGATCAAAACTTAATACCTTCGGCACAAAATTATCTTACAATTTAATATATATATAACTAAATTTAGCATATTACTTCTGAGATAATTAGGCGAAAGAGTATTTCCCATGCGACTTTCCAAACGAGAGAAAATTTGAGCTTTAAAAGATCATTAGCAATTCAATAGATATCATTATAACGTATATCCATTGAAAATTAATTTACAATAACCTGTATGCTATTTATTTTTATAAAATTAGCAACGTGTCTGAATAATTGGCTTAGGAAAATCAATTTTCTCTCGAAATGACTATCATAAAAGTCATCGCAACATTATCTAATTTTGGATATTCTGTAAATTATTAGTTTGCTAATATAATATATATATAACTTATATATTTTTTTTTCTTACGTTAAATAAAACGTCAATAAAAGTAGTTAATACTTATCTCTTTTAAACCGTAAGTTATTAACTGAAGATGAGAACAAATTAAAGTTGAATGGTTCAATTAAATAGATGAACTTCCTATCACCTGTAATCGCTCGACATGTTTCAAGTAAAGGCATTGTTAAATTGAAGCTAATCTCTTCTGTAGACAGTAAGGGTGCTCAAGATAAATAAATAAGAAAGTAGAAATATAACACCAATTCACTAAAGGATTAGTAACATGATCTAAATAGGGACAGTTAAGATCTAAAACTTTCAGTGTATTTTATACGGTTAACGGTTTAAATATTTAAAAAATTTTAATGAATATATATATATATAAATTCGTCGTTATCCATAAAAACTTAAATTTTTAAAAAAATTATATATAAATATATTTTGAAGTTTCGAGAAGTTTTCAAATCTTAAAATTGTGATTTGGAGTTAAGGTATATGATTTTGTGCGAATTCAAAAGTTTTTATAGAGTTTATATATATATATATATATATATTTCAGTTGAGTTATGTAGCTATATATCATTCAAAAATTCCTTTTTAGACAATTTTTCAATAAAATGAAAATACGAACTTCGCCCTAACAACAAACTCGATGCTTTTGAGAAAGTTACTCTATAGTAAAAACTTTTCTATAAAATTCCAAAATTATAACTTAATACTCGTGTTAAATTCAACTTTTTTTTCTTTAAATATATCCAATATATAAGAGAGAGATACATCTCTATATTGAATATATATATATATATATAGAAAGATATATCTATATATATATACAGGTCTACAGAATTTATCGTGTATCTCATTTTAAAATATAACAAAATATTAAAAAAGTAGATTATACTGTAAAGTTGATTCTAAAGAATTTATTTTTTGAAATGTATGCACAATTTAGAAAAATAAAATTTCAATAAAATTTTCAAAACTTCATAAGTCTGTTATGTCGACTGAAAATATCAATAAAGTTAAGTGAAATTCGTTTATATTACTCTCGATCAGTCGTCGATATTGAATCGATAAATCGCATCAAAAAAAAAAATTTTTTATTTTTTATGCAGATAATGAGATATCAAACGGGAATTCGATTGAAAATATTATTTAGATGAAAATTTAAGAAGGATTAAAAGCCAAAATTATAAGTCGTATTAGTAAATGTTTATCCGATTATCACGAATACAGCATTAATGCAAGTTACGATGACTTCTATAAACATTGGAGAGATAAGAAGAAATATCGAATTTGGATTGCGATATGAAAAAATATAAAATATATTTTTTGTTGCAAAGTAATATATACGTATATATATTCTTTGTCATTGTTTTGCAAATGTGGACGATACATTTATGCCAAGGGATCGCTCTTGGTCATTGGTGCGTTAAGAAAAGACTTGGATGCCATCTGGCATCTGTTTCGGAATATGTTCCTTGCGACAATAAAAACGTCTGTAAAAAGACGATATATATACGCAAACACACATTTATATATATGTTTCTATATGAAAACTACGATTATAGATACTCTATTGCAAGTTGCAATAATGCAAAAATGCTTTATAAAAGTAATGACTTCTGTATAGCTTCTTATAAACCTGGCTGCAGTTTAGTCTTTCTCGATATCTTGTTTTGATATATTTACTTAAATCGATTTTATTTTATAATATTTAAAAGTATATTATACTTTCTATAATTAATATTTCCCAATCTTTTTTTTGTTTTTATAAATAAATGATAAGTCGCTTTATAAGTCTAAATTATTGTAGAAGAAATAAACAACGATCTAGTTACGTGCAATCAATAAAAATTAATAAAATATAAAGAATTAAGAAAATAAATTAGAAATAAGTACACGAAATTTATTATTTATCATCATTGTTGACTATATTTTACAAAAATTGATAGAGTAGTTCTTAAAGCGAGCGAAATTATAAAATTAAAAAAAAAAAAAAGGATAATTAAAAATTACAAACGTGTAAAAATTGTGTTCGATACTTTATTTTTGCTTATAAATAAATATTAAAAAATTAAAATAATCGACACGGTTCAATATATGCAGTCATTAATATCGCATTTACCGAAGAATGAATAAAAATCAATATTGTTGACATTATTCTGAACACCATCCTTTTCCATACATCCTTGAGAGGTTTGTTCGTCCCTCTCTTCTGTAAACTTCAACTTTAAGGTTTTTAGTATTCCTGGATATTGATTTTCAAACTTTGCATATTATTTATGTCTTGAATGAAGAAGATTTGATTGAATTGGCATTTCTATTTATTACTTTTTTTTTTTTTGTTGTTGTTCTCGTCAACGGCTTCGATTTTTCGCATATTTTGTATTAGAAAAGAATTCGATTCAACAAATATAAATTTTGTTTGTGAGATTTTTGTATTTATTATATAATTTTTTCGCTTTTATATTAACATTTTTTAATATATATTTTATATTTAAAATACAAAAAAAAAACAAAAATGTTCAGAAAGGTTAAATTACTACAAACGACGATATATATTTTTTTTTTTTGTTACCTCATTAAGTAATATATTTATAAACGAAGTTTGAGAGATATTTCTTTATTTTTAAATTTACTTATACTAAAAATAATTACGGCTTAAGTAATTTGATAACACGTTTGGTTATTTTAATAATTATTTAATTCTAAAAACTTTAAGGATTAAAAACAAATCTCCTTGGAGCAGAAAAATTGTTAAGTTAATTTGTTATTTTTGTAAAACATTAAATAAATTTAAAATTAATATAATATATTACGTTCTTTGTTCTGATATTGTTTCTCTATTAAATCACGAATTTTATTCTGTAAATAATAGTGTATTTTTATTCATTTATTTAATATAAATAACCTACGAAGCGCGTAATTAATCATTGTCAGTATCAAGAATTCGTAAGAGTGCGACAAAATTTTTGGTTCTCTGAAACATTCTTTATAGAAATTATCTAAATAATTATAAAATTTTAATGTTATTTGTTTCATATTGAGAAACCATTAAAACGTAAATTTACTCAATAGAAACCAATAAAATTATCTTTAAAAGTATCTGCTCAATAATTACGTGTCGTTAAGCATTTTAACCATTTTAACAGAAATTATTGAGTTCATAGTAATGAAATTTTTACAATGAGTAGAAAAGAAGTTATAAAAAAAATTCTATGAAATTTTTTAACAATAGTCTTCAGGAAAATATTTCAAAATTCAATTTTATATGAAAATTCTCAGAATACATTATTTAAATATCAACTGCATTCAGCATAAAATGGCATATATATATATATAAGAATATATATATATGATCTGCAGATTCTTATTTCTTTGCAAAAAAAATTTTTTTTTAATATTTAGTGAGTTTTTCAGTCCAAAGAAATGAATCACGAAATTTTATTTTGTTCGATGAAATTCGATATTAGATACAACTCGTGTAAGCTTACTTGGCGATCGAGTAAAAATATATTAGAATAAATGCAATAAAACTCATAAATAGTATTAAAAGTTATTTAATAAATTATAATTAGAGAAAGTGTTTAACTTAAATTTATAACGTTTTCACATCATTATTAATACGAGAGTTTCCATCATGCATCATAAAAAATCTTTATTTATGTATATATTGCATTAAATATATCTTGAAAATATGATTTAAATATATGTAGAAATGAGTGATTTTATAATATTAAGCATGTATTCCCAAAATAAACATTATTTAACTCACATTTATTTAATTACAATCCCATCTTGTACATAAATGGTTAAAGAATAAAAATTATTAATAAGAATTTTTCTTTTGTTTCATAACAAATATAAATTTTTAATATGTAAATACACGAAATTGTCCATAAAAAAAAAAAAAGAAAACGGTATTTTTATTCTTTTTATTTAAGCGAATAAATTTTTCATTCATTTTTCTTCTCCAGAGTATTTAATTTTAAACGTTTATTTTGTATCGTAACCACGAAAGTTGATTACGAAAATTATAATATTTATCTGTTTTAAACTGTCAAAAACTGTCTATGTAGACATTGTCTAAGTATTTATTATCTTATGCTCTGAAACCGAGACAATTTATATCGTGACTCAGCTCTATCAAAGGTCAGAATTCAGATGTACTTCCGTCATCAAGAAAGCAGTGGAGCAATACTTTCTTTCCAGATCTAGTCCAACCGTAATATCAAGATTGCATTGTTTTCTGCGTCATCTCCTTCCTCTTATATGAAACTAGTCCCAAGTGAAGTAGTTGGCTGGAAAATACAAGGTAGTCATTATTCATCCCAAAATAGTTTCGTGACTTTTCGTCGGTAATCTCTTTGTTACGTGATATGGAATCTTAACTATGAATTTTCTTACTTCTATCTGTTGCTATCTTCAAAATATATTAGTTTCAAGTAGATTATTCTGATGGAATATCACTTTTGACAATATTTATTATACAGTATTTAGAAAATAAATAATTATGAAAATTGGTTTTGCGTTTAAACTTTAAAAAAAAAAAATTATTATTAAACTTTATAAAACATAATTTGCTAATTTCAGTTTTGCAATCGGGTAAAAAAGGGCACAAAATTACAAATTAATTCTTCTCTACTTAATATTTTCCTTTGATAAAATATATTTTCGTACTTAGGAGTGCAAATAACTCATCAGATTGTTTAGTTTCTGTACGTAAAAAACAAAAAAAACGAATTCGGACGTCAACATCAGATGTTCGAAAAACAATTTTAATAGAGTAGTTTTCTTGTTTTAATCTAAATAGACAATTTTTCAGAGATGTTAGATTACCAATCACTGAAAAAAAAAAAAAAAAAAAGTTATGCTCTCCGACCATCATCTCTGCCTGTAAAAGTGGAGGAAAAAATATGACTTTTACTAGTAAACTACAATATTAGCAGCGCTTGGCTGACTTCCCGTCATGTTAGAATGGAGACAACATTCGATTTAGCTTCGAGCGTCTTATCTTCGTAGTCCCCACTTAATCATACGACCCTCAAAGACATACGACGTTATTTTCTTTGCAACCCGTTTGGTCTGAGAGAAAGAACTCATTCCGAGACAGCAATGAACGATTTGACAGATTGACGAACATGTTCTGCAAGAAACATCTATTGTATTGCCACTCACAGCATCGGATCAATAATCCCTGCCCAAGCCGCGCCTATGCAAAAATAATGCTTAAAACAATTACAGATACCGAGAAACATCAGTTTTCTTTACAAAATCTCATCTTGTAACATTTCTTTTTTAAATTTAATTTGACTATAATACGATTTCTTTTTGTTACTGTAACCATAATCTGAAACGTTATAAATAAAATATTGCATTCCATGCACTCTAATTTTATTTTTTTTTTTAAAGTGGAAAATCTAGGAAATCAAAAATTATCGACGTGTAAAGACATTTTTAATTTTTACGTAATATCTAAGACACATTTATATACGTAACAAAAGAAAACATTACATTAAACAAACAACATTAGAAAAAACAAACTTATATATATATATATTTTTTTTCTTTTATTTATTTTTGATCATATTTATTACGCTTCTGTTATTTTTAATTTTTTTTTTTTATTCTTTAACCTTTCGTAATGTAAATATTTTCTCGAAGTTACATCCTCATGCCGTGTGATATATCGTTACGTTTAATAATATTGATAACATCTCATTATCCTTTGATGATAATTTCTCCTCTGTAACTTTATAGAAAATTAATTTCAAAATTGATTTTGGAAGCAGAAATTTTGAAATGTTATCTGTTTACTCGACCAATAATAGTCTATATATATATACAGTCGAGCCCCGATTTAACGAATCGTGCGGGGTTGAGATTTTTATCCGTTAAATCGAGGTATTCGTTAAATCCGGATAATCAAAAATAAATGTTATT